>JAODAL010005774.1:0-139981 GCA_025379985.1 Phyllomedusa bahiana | reverse complement strand
GAAAATTGGATACATTAGCATTTTTTTTACCCCATAAAAAATAGATAAATTGGCTATCGCCATAATCATATCGACCCACAGAGTAAAACCAACATGTCACTAACATGCTTCTTTTCCAAGATTGCTTGTGAAAATGAAACATGTTCATCTAAAACCGCAAACTAATGTTTGTTTTTCACAACCTAACGCTAAACAAATCTGTGAAACACCTGTGGGGTGTATATACTCATTACACCCCTGAATATATTTCGTAAGGGGTGTAGTTTTAGCAGCTTAGAGAGACCACAAACCTGAAATGGCATCTAAAAAGATCAGAAGCAAAATGAGACCCCAAAATCCAGTAGGTGCTGCTCCTATTCTGAAGCTTGTAGTTGAGTCAAATAGCGCATGAGGACCACATATGGGATATCTCTAAAAACAGAAGAATGGGGGAATCAATGTTGAGTTGTTTTTCTCTGGTCACATCTACTGCGTACCAGTGAATAAGGAATAAAAATTGAAAATCTGCAAAAAATTGACATTTTGAAATTTCACCTCAACTTTGCTTTAATTTCTGTGAAACCGCCAAAGTGTTAACAAACTTCCTAAATACTTTTTGAATAGTTTAAGGGGTCTAGTTTCTAAAATAGTCTCCAAAAAAAAAAGGGAATCTCACAAGAGAACAGAGAGTGACTTCTGATCATTATATTTACTATTTTGCCATAGGCAAAACTTAAACTCTATCAGTTCTCTACTTATAAAACACTAAAACGTAACTTTTATTATGTTAAACTCTTAACCTCTATACGCACTATTTAAAAACCTGATTTCTAACCTCACTATTTAACCCCAGACCTCTAACCCCTGATGAAGCCAGGTTAGCTGGTGAAACATGTCGGGGAGGTCAGGCATGACGTTTTAAATTGTGATTTTTCACCTCGGGTCTACAAGTGCCACCCGCTGCAGAGGGTTCAAAAGGGAGCCTTATTTGTCCGGGTGTCCATTAGATTAGGGACGATTGCCCAATAGGAGGCTTGGGATCCCTCACTGGAGTCAATAATTTGTTTGGTAATATATAAGGCTTTCCTGTTGGAGGTGGGGTTCCACCAGGCTTGATAGTGGAAAAGGAGCTATTCCTTCTTCAGAATTTAAAAGGGTTAAATGGTGAGGTTAGAAATCAGGTTTTTAAATAGTTGTATAGAGGTTAAGAGTTATACATAATAAAAGTTACGTTTTAGTGTTTTATAGATAGAGAACTGATAGAGTTTAAGTTTGCCTATGGCAAAATAGTAAATATACTAGTTTCTGAAATTGAGTCCTTTATGGGAGTATCTAACACACAGGTCCATCAAAACTAGGTCAGAACTGGGCTGGTCCTTAAAAAAAAAAAAATCAATCTGGCAAATTTTGAAAATGTGACAAATTACTACTAAATTTCTAAGCCCCCTAATGTAATAAAAAATAAAAATTCAAAAATGATGACAACCTACATTGGACATATGGTAGATGCTAGCTATAAACAATTTTGTTTGTTATAGCTATATGTCTTGTATGGAGAAAATTTTGAACTTGGAAAAAATTGCACATTTTTCCAAATTTTTATATTTTTCATACATAAACAAAGATTGTATCGACCAAAATTTATTACTAACCCAAAGCACAATGTGTCATGAGAAAATCTCTAAATCACATGGATAATTAAAAGAATTCAAAAGTAATTCCCACATAACTTGACATACATCAGATTTGAAAAAATGGGGCTGCGTCTTTCAGTCCAAAACTGGCTGCATCCTGAAGGGGTTAAAACATCCATGCAGTTAGATGATGACCGCCCGGATGTTTAGGTGCCGTTCACACAACGTTTCTGGATCCGATTTTGGATACGTGTTGGATCCGAAAATTGCATCCAAAAACGCATCCAGCTGCGTGTTTGGCTGCGTGTTGGATGCAGCAGGATTGCACCCTATAGTTTTAAATAGTGCTACTGTTGCCTCTTTTGGACCAAGAATTGACATGACAGTTCTTAGAACGGATCCGAAAGACGCAATGAGACACAAATCAACGATCACTCGTGTGAATGCGTGTTTCAAGGGGAAGATCTCTTCCCTTTTTGAGCCACTCATTGCCTCCCACTCAGCCAAGCCAGCATCGTTCTGCTCTGTACTGTCGAGGGGCAAACACCCTGAAACGGCTGTCTACAGATGGGTGATGCTGGCCTGGCTATCTCTTTTGCTTTCCAAAGACCCAGTGGCTCAAAAGCAAACTGAGGATTTGTTACAACCAATAGAGGGCGCTTGAGCTTCTCAGCTCCTTTCCCATAATGCCTTGTGATATGCTTGTTTCACGTTAAGAGCAATGTAAAATCACATTGCTATTTATTATATACGTGTTTGGGTCCATTTAGGGTCTGACAGACGGATCCAAAAACGTATCTAAAAGGGTATGTTCACACAGACTCAACACGTCGTGTGAACATACCCTTATAGTCAACGGGTGGTCAGTATCTAGTTAAATTAATGAGATACAACGGGTCTCATTTATGAAAACTGTCTAGCGGTACAACTATCTTTGTTGCCCATGGCAACCAGTCAGAGCTCAGTTCTCACTTCTCCAGAGCAGTTTACAAAAATGAAAGCTGAGCTCTGATTGGTTGCTATGGGCAACAAAGACAGTTAACTATTAGACCATCTAGATAACTGAGACCCACTATTTTTTTTTGGTAATTTCATACATTGGTTAGCTAATTCAGTGCTTTCTCCATGCAAGATCTTGAAATAAGTGCTGGTGGTCTAAAGGATCAATACAATGCAAAGTGTACAAGACGAGCAGAAGCAAAATATCAAACACCTTATTAGAAGGGATATGTCAATTATTTGCAGGCAGCGCAGGTAAAGGTACTGTCCATAGAAGCTTTAGGCCAGGCCAAGTATCCTGGTGGGACATATTTTATTGATAGCTAACCTGTTGTTACTGTTTGACAGAATGATAAATGTCTTTGCTTTGTATGGGTTATTTACATTGACATGAAAGCTACTTTTTATATAAATGACAAGAATCCGTAAATTCACTTCATTAAACAGAATACAAAAATTCCTCACACACACATTAATATGATAAACTGTTTGTTGCAGTATGTTTTAAATTCAGTGCGTTCTGCTGCATTTTAATGAATTACAAGAACAAACCTATAGTGACTAGCTTTAAGTATTCAATTATTAATACATAAAAAGAAATATGACACAGTTGGGCCCAAATCCAGCATAAAAATGATTTAGGTTTCTTGTAGGACTGTACAAATCAAGTTCTGCAATTCACAATTTTTTTTTTTTTTTAAATTAAACTGTAAAATGTTATTTGCTGTGTACATGTATATGTGTGCCCGGCCCTCAGGGGTATACACCCAGTCGTAAAACACTGGACTCAAGCAGGATCACACTACAAACCAGTTTGTTTTTAGTTTGAAAGTAGTAAAGTACGTCACACGGTTATTCCACGTAGTTGGTGCCTTGTAACACAGCCGATTTGCGCTGATAGGCTCCAATCCGTCGCAGTAATTACGGTAATCCACAGTTCTCAGAGAGAACAGTGGATTCCGTCGCTCCTCCTCGCTCGGCGAATCCGCCGGGCGGGGAGAAAGTGACATGCACATTACCCAGGCGCAATACGCGCCGTGGATAATACAAGTCTATGCGAGCGGCTCCCCCGCCGCGCTCCGGCCCCGCCCCCGTCCCGCCCCTTATTCACGGCGGATTTGTGAGCGCAAAAATCCGTCGGGAATAAGCCGTGTGAACACGGCCTAAGACACACAGGTCCACATAGGTGCTTTGTAAACAAAACAGCCGAATATTGTTAATCAAGACTATGCAAATGGTGTCTTTACTTTTTTTTATTGTAGATTTTATATAGGAATAGAAATTGGTTGCAGAGGCGGAAATGACCCACTGTATAAGAGCTGAAAGCAATCTATTACCCCTTTAGTTGCTGTTTTCTTGGGTGTCAGAGAGGGTTCACTTAGTGCCTTTAACCTGTTAATGAGCAGAACTGAATGGGCTTTAATGATGCAGTGAATCTTAAGCCCTTAAACCGAACGTCTGAAAAGTATTTACTGAAGAGCACATTTTATTTAGTTTTTGCCTCCTTGCATTTCAACAGTCGTAACTTTTTTTATTTTTTCAATCATTTCACACTTAATAATTTGTCAGATTAATTCTACAGGTTATTACGATCATTTTGGATATCTAATATGTGTAGGGGTTTTTTTTTGTGTGTGTGTGTAATATATGCACAATTTTATTTTATTTTTTTATTTTATTTTTTCTACACTTTGTTTTTTACTTTTTTTTTTAAAAAATCCTATGAAGGGATAACTACGTTACTTTTTTAAACATTATAATACATTATAATCTGTGTCAGTTTGACACAGGCAGCAATCAAGGCAGCACACAGTGGCTTGTTACACAGACAGCCCTGGGGCCACTCTAGGTCCCCAGGGCTTACTGTGCAGCCGTTTCCCGGGCTCTGTCGGGTCACCGAGTGTCCCGATCACCTGACAGAGTAGGGGACAGCCCTTTGATCACACTGTGGTCACGAACCACAGCAATCAAAGGGTTAAGCGCCAGGGAGCGGCGCTTGCAGGAGCTGCGCTGGGAACAGGGCTGTGTAGTACAGCCCTGTTCACAGCGTTGCTGCAAACCGCGATGTCTGCAGAGACGCCAAAAAACGTCGCTGCAGACGAACGAGCTGCACCAGCCGACGCCAAAAGTCGGCGGCCGGTCGTTAAGGGGTTAAAGGGTTTTTTCACTACAAAGATGAGCATTAAACATTAAGGGACATTTAAGTGAAATTTTTTCTAAATACACTGGTCAACAGATTTATTACTTTAGTCATAAAATAAGAGCATTTTTGCTCTCAGGTGCAGACAGGTTTGTTATATGATGAGCAGAGAGTAAAGGTATGTTCACTTGGCTTATTTTGAGACACATTTTGCCACGTATTGAGGGCGTACTGCGCTCTAATACGAGCGAAATATGCCCCAATCATTACGGTAATCCACAGTTCTCATAGAGAACTATGGATTACGCCTCCTCTCCCCGCGCATACAATACGATCATATTGTACGGGCGGGGAGATAATTGACATGTCATTTATTTGCGGCGCGAAGGCGCAGCGAATAATGCTTGTCTGTGGGGCTGGTGGGCTGCCAGCTCCCCCGCACCGATCAGCGCGACTCCCGAAGACCCGGCGTAATTGCGGGGCTTACTGTACGCCCCGCAATTAAGCCGTGTGAACATACCCTAACATCACCCCACCCGACTGAGATCCAAACAAAGTAATTAGATCTAACAAGATTAGCTTCAATAAACAAAAGGTTCAAGTCCTGTGAGTACTTTATAGTTTTATCTGTAATCTTGTCAGAGTAACAGCTCACTAGGAGTTGAATATGCTAATCACTGCTGTAGAACCACCCACAGCCTGAGGAGACAGGGTAAGTGAAAATCTGCTAAAACTCAGTGAAACAGCATGGTTTAGAAAACCCTTTTAAGTGTTTGCCTCCACTAATATTAGCAGGCACAACTTTTTAATTGAAGTGGTATACTTTACAGATGTATTTATTTGAACTTTATATATAATATATGCATAATAAAAGTTACTGTATAATAAATTATCTTATTTATTATCATCTTTTACCCCTTCCTGACATTGGAAATACCCATACGTCTATGTTGGGAAGGTGTTCCTGCAAATGGATTTATGGGTACGTCTAGAAGATCATGCATGCTCACAAGCAGAGCCTACAAGATCGGCACATGGAACCAGGTGTTTATTACAGTTTGATTTATGCGCTATCGTCCGTGACTGGAGCTTACGCCGGTCACAGCTGATAAACCTCTAAAGATGCCAACTATGTACTGCTATGTATTGTAACAGCGATATAAAGATTGCCGAGTAAAGTCACCTATGGGGTAAAGTGTAAATAATGTTCAAATAAAAAAAAAAAAGTACAACACAAAAAAAAAACACGTACACTGCCCTATTTCCATTACAAGTGTCAATCATCCCAAGAAAAATCAAAAATAAAAAAATACACATTTTTTAAATCACCCCGTGCGTAATGACCTAGCCTATAAATCTGTCATCTTATTTAACCCAGATGATGAATGCTGTAAAAGAAACCAATGACAGAATTGCGGTTTTGGTCACCTTGCAGCACATGAAAATAATAAAAAGTCATCAAAAAGTTATATAAATAATATATGGAAAAAAACAAGTCATGGCTATCAGAAGATAGCAATGCATAAATATTGTTTTACACAAAAACTACAGCATAAAAAGAATTATATAAACTGTGTACTGCAATAATTGTATCTCACATATACTCCACGGCCATCACTGTTAAAAATAAAAAACACTACTAGGATTGCTGTATTTTCTTTATCTTGCCTCCCAAGAACAAATTTAATGGCAATCAAAAGTCATTTCGACCCTACTCCAGATGGTACCAATGAAAATGTCAACTCAAATGTCAAAACAAGTTCTGATATAGCTGTGTATACAGAAAAATAAAAAAGTTAAGGTTCTCAGCCTATGGTGTTGTAAAAACGTGTTTTTCTTTTAAATAAAAGGGTTTTAATGGGGAGAAGCAGTAAAACACAAAAAATATGTTTGTTATCCCTGTAATCGTATCAATCTGCTGACTAAAGTTAACATGTCATTTATACCGCACAGTAACTGCTGTAAAAAAATAAAAAACACTGTTGTTCACCCCACCTCCCGAACCATTGACAAAAACTGCTCAAAGTGTTATATGAATCCCAAAATGGTTCCAATGAAAACGGCTACTCATCCCGCAAAAAACAAGCTCTTAATCAGCTCCATATATGGAACGCATTTCTATTGTTTAAAAGTAGTAACACATAAACTGTATAAAGTTAATATTTTTGTAATTATACTGACCCACATAGTAAAGTTAATACGTTATTTATACCGCACAGCTCAGTGAACAGTGTAAAAACTGAAGCCCAAAAAATAATGGTGGAATTTGCTGGGGGGGAGGGGCGGGGGTTCTAGTGGAAGTGACATTTTCAGCTTTTTTTTTTTTTTTTTTTTTTTTATTTCCACAACCTAATGCTAAAAAAAGTTAGTGAAACACCTGTGGGGCCACTACACTCACTATACCCCTGGATACATTCTTTATAGGGTAATGTTTATAAAATGAGGTCTTTTTAGGGGTGTTAGGTTTTAGCACCTTAGGGTGTCCTCAAATGTGTAATAGCACCTACAAAATACCCTAATAGAAACCAGAGCGCAAAATCTAGTAGTTGCTCTTCTTATGCTGAGGCTTGCAGCTGAATCAATAAGCACACTAGGGTCACATATGGGACATCTCTTAAAATGGCAGAATCAGGAGAATCAATATTGTATTATGTTTTCCTGCTAACATCTGCTGTGTTCCAATGAATAATGGATAAAAATTAAAAATCCGCAAAAGAGTGAAATTTCACCTCTACTTTATTTTATTTCTGTGAAACATCTAGCGGGTAAACAAACTTGCTAAATGCGGTTTTGAATACTTTAAAAGGGTACAGTTTCTTAGATGGAGTTATTTATGGGGGGGTCTAATATACCCCCCCCCCCCTCCCTCCAAAGCTACGTCAGAACTGGGCTGGTCCCTAAAAAAATCCATGTTGCAAACTTCCTTGAAAATGTGTAAAATTGCCACTAAGGGCCTCATGTATGTAAACTGTCTAAGTCTAAGACTTTCTTTATTGCCCATAGCAACCAATCAGAGCTACCTTTTCATTTCATATAGTGCTCTGAAAGAATGAAAGAATGAAAGGGGAGCTCTGACTGGTTGCTTTGGGCAACAAAGAAAATCTTAGACCAAACAGTTTTCACACATGTCCCCCTAAATTTCTAAGCCCCTTAATGTGATAAAGACATTTAAAATGATACTAACATAAAGTTGGTACATGGTAGATGATAGTAATAAACTATTTTATGTGGTATAAATAATTTTTGAACTTTGAAAATGTGACATTTTCAAATTTTAACGAGATTTTTATTTTTTTCACAAATAAACAAGGATTATATGGACCAAAATGTATTAGTAACTTAAAGCACACTGTGTCACAAGAAAACAATCTCTGAATCACATGGATAGGTATAAGGAATTAAAAGTTATTCCCACATAAAATGACACATGACAGATGTAAAAAATGGGTCTTAGGAAAGTCAAAACTGATTCCGTCGGTAATGGGTTAAGGCAATTTTTTTTTCTTAAGGTTATTACTCTTTTAATCCCAGTAAAAGAGTAACTATTTAACATCTAGCTAATTTTTAGCCTATAATGTTTTAACATTCTTTTCCTCACGTTAATTTCTAGTCCACACATTCCTTCGCTTAGGTCAGTTAGGGTCACTATAAAATATAATGAATATGCTGAATATAAAATGCCAGAATAGTACCAGAGATGGTGATTTATTTCATCTTTTATGTCCTCTCATCACATTCACAGTGGTTTAGAGGTTTGCATACACATAATTAGTAATTGGCAGCATTGACTTTAAATTGTCTCACTTAGCTCAGATGTTTTTGGATGACTTTGCAGAAGCTTCTTACAAAAAGGATGCTGGAATTTCAGTCCATTGCCTCTTGACAGAACCGGAGTAATCTGGTTTATATGTCTCCTTTATCACACCTAATTTTCACTTCTGTACACCCATTTTCTAGGCGATTGAGGTCAGGGCTTTGTGATGACCACTCATCAACCTTCACTTTGTTGTCCTGAAGCTATTTTGCCACCACTTTTGAGGTGTGCTTGCATAACCAGTTTACACTCAAGCTTTATGTTGCTGGCTAATCTCTTGACAATGTGCTTCACTATCTCCACATAATGCCACCTATTTTGTTAGATGCACCAACCCCTTCGGCACCAAAGCCCCCCTGAACTGTATTTTACAGTTGGAATGATGTTCTTTGGCCTCCTCCTTCATTCTCCATATATAATGATGGTAATTTTTTCCAAACAGTTCCATTATTGTTTTATCAGACCAGAGGACAATTCTCCACAAGGAAATATATTTGACCTCATGCGCAGTTGCAAAATATAACGTGACGGTTTTTGAAATGTGTCTTCTTTCTTGCTGTGCAGCCTTTTAGGTTATTTTGATATAGGACATGCTTTACTGTTGATTTAGATACTTTTGTATATTTCCTTCAGCGGCTTCACAAAGCTATTTGATGTTGTTCTTGGATTCATTTGTATTTTCTGTACCAAAGTGCGTTCATTTCTAGAGATAGAATTCCTCTCCTTTCTAAATAGTACAATAGCTGTCTGGTCACATGCATGTTATCATTCGAACAGACAAAAGTGGAACCCTCAGGCACCTGGAAATCGCTCCCAAGGATGCACCAGACTTGTGGAGGTTCACAATTCTTTTTCTGATGTCTTGGCTGTTTTCTTTTGATTTTTCCATGATGTCATGCAAGAGGCAAATAAGCCTTGAAAGCCGGCCTTAGATGCTGCCACTGGTACACACCAATTACCTCGAATAATGTCACTTAGCCGATTTGAAGCTTCTAAACCATGACAGTTAACTTGGTATATGTAAACTACTGAGTCACGGCGAATGTGGAAAAAGAAAGGAAAGCTGAAATAAATCATTGTCTTTCATATTTTCCAACATTTTACGTTCTTGAAATATACTGTATTTTTCGGCCGTTAGGATGCACCGGACCATAAGACGCACCTACCGTATTTTTTGGACTTTAAGACGTACCACCATTTTCCTCCCAAATTTGGGGGAAAAAGTTTGTCTTATAGTCCGAAAAAATACGGTAGTCGTAAATCTAACTGACCTAAAGGGGGAATCTGGACTAGGAAAAAAAATGCGCAAAAAATGTTCAGCAAAAAAGTAGTGAAACGTTTTTTCTTTTGTTTTTTTATTCCCTCTTTTTACATCCCTGTTGATCCACTTGGGTTTTTCCTTTTTCCCTTTTTTTTTTTTAATTCCCAAAAAGGTTATTTCCCTTTCCTCACAGTTAGCCTGGGTTTTTTTTTTAAAAAAAACCCATTTATTATTAGTTCTCCAAATTTAAACATTGCCCCCAGCCCAAATAACTTTTTAGGGCCCCCTAAGCAAATAAAATTAGCCCTTTCCTAAAATTCGGGTGTTTTTGGGGCCCCTTTTGAAAAAAAAACTCTATTAAAGGAAAAACCCGGAAATTATTTAAATTAGGGTTTCCCCCCCCATTTCCCCTGGGGCCCCCCTCAACCTGAACCCTTTGGTTACTCTGTTCGGGTTATTATTTAAATTTATTAGGTCTAGAAGGCCTTTCCTCTATTGGGTTTTCCTGCCCCAAATTTGGAAAAGGTAATTACATTAGTTTTTTTGAAAAAAACCGGGTTTCCTTAATGAGACCCCCCCAAGCTTCAGTTTCCCCAAATTTTGATGTCGGGATATTTAAAAAATTCGCCCATAATAATAACCTCATTTTTGATTACCGGGCCTCACAATTTGCCTGAGGGGGTACATTTTTCCTGGGTTCTTTTAATTTTTGGGGGTTTTAACAACCCCTATTAGTATTATATTTTTTATTGTTACCCCCCCATGTTATTTCCCCCAAAATATTCCAAAAGGGTTCATTACCTGAAACCTAATCTTCCCGAAAGTTTGGCTTCGACAGGAATTTTACATAGGGACAGACAAACCCCCCCCCTTTTCCGGTTTTTAAACGATCCTTTTCAAAATTTAAAACTGTAACCCTGAAAATTTTAACCCCCACCCCGGGCTCTCTTTCCCAGCCATGTCTCATTTTCCCCACTATGTCATTTTTTTCTTCAGCAAATTAAACTTTCTATTTCTTTTAAATTTTGTTTGGTCAGACCCCCCGGAAAGGGGTCACATGAAATTTTTAAAATTTTTTTTTCATTTTTTTATTCCTTTTCCCGATATTTTTTTTCTATTGCTACACCCCCCTCCCTCCATTCCACCCCCTGTTTTATTCCAAATTTTCCCAGCTCTCATTTTCACTATTTTGGGGCATGCTAAAATTGTAGTACCCTCCCCCCCAGCCCTTTGTTTAAATTTTTCCTCCAATTTTCCTGCCATTTTGTCCCCCAATACACTGAAACCCTCCCCTTTTGGGTGCAGCCCATCCCAAACAAAAGAGTTTTTAGCCAAGAAAAGAAGAAACCCAGTTTCCCCCCAAAAACCCAAATCCCTCTTTCCTACCCCAATTTTTGACCACTTATTCACTTCTCTAATCCCCCCCGCTGCCTCTCGGTGTGGCCCGTGGAAAAAGAAATATTTTGAAAATATTCCCTTGGGGGGGTCCTTTCCCTGAGCTTTCCTAATTTCCCCTGAAATCGTTTTTTAAGGACACTCCACTTACCTCAAACTTTGTAAATTGGTCCCAAATTGTAACCATGACAGCTGGATTCTCACCACCCCCACCCAGCAATCTGTAAACCCCCCGTTTCCCCAATTTTCCCAAAACCCCGGGGCCCCAAAGGAAAAACAACACACTTTTTCACGACCCCGGGGTTTTTTGTGGCAGTTTTGCCCGTCTGTCCCCCTTTTAAAAATTTTGAGCCCCCAACTATTTAACCCCCTGTCAAACCTTTGACCTAAACCCTTTTCCCCCCTTCTTAGAAAAGAAAACCAGGGAAAGTGCTTGCTGCCCCGCAATGCAATTTCTAAAACTGAAAATCCCCCCCATCCCCCAATTTTTGCAAATTTTTTGGGGGGTGTACCCCAGTTTAGGACTAGCCCCCCCTGACACTCTTTTCCCCTGCCCTTCTTTCTTACTTTTTACCCACCCTAGCTCCTTATTTTCCCTTTGCAACCTCCATGCTCCCAAACCCCCCCCCGGGTATCAAACACCATGCGATTTGTTTTGTCTTTTGGGCAGCCGGTCGCTTCCAAGTTGAAAAAGGATCCAGTGTCCCCAAACTTGCTCATTTAGATCCAGGTTTCCGGGCTTCTAATTTTTGCAGTGTGCACAAAAACCCCCTTTGCCCCAGCTTTTGGGCCCCCCCCAAACTGTTGCTAAAGGAAAGGGCAAAACATTGCACAGGTTGTGCATTTGGACAGCTTTGGGTAAAAACAAAAAAAACTAGGGGGATGTTACCAAAAAGAATATGATTTAAATTTAATAAGTAATACAATATGCCCCCTTTAACTCCCCAAATTTCAAGTCTCCACATTTTAAAAAGAAAAAACACATTTTAAAGAAAACACTCGCAAGACTCGTTCATTTCGCCCCCAAAATGCTTAGCTTTAAACCTTTCCCCACATGCTTTTTGGCTTTTTACTCCCAAACTCCCCTTCAGAAGCAAAAGGAAAATTTGGGAAAGGCCTGGGCGGGGAAATGGCAGGGAAATGGAGTTAAAGGTTTTAAACATGATAAATGAAAGGTTATGCACATGGGGGGAAGAGAAATCCATTACATGTTTACATGTTTTAAAAGGAAAAACATGGGGAAAAGTGGGCATGGAGAAGGACTTGGGAATCCCCGATGGACAGTAAACTTAATTGTAGCAGCCAGTGTCAGGCACAGCAGCCAAAGCAAATAGGAACATGGGGGTGCATTAAAAGGGGGGATAGATTTACATGAAAGAGAACCTTTTTTCTCCCATTATACAAGTCACTGGGTTTGACCACACATGGGGAAAATTGTTTACAGTTTTGGGGACCCGTGCAAGGGAAAAAAAATTGTAGAGCTTGAACCGGTACAAAAGGCCCGGGGAACAAAAAATAAAAGGACTGGGGGACTACAGTACACAAAAGATTGGCAAAGATTAGGGTTATTTTTTGTTTTGAGAAAAAAGGCTTCGGGGGGACATAATTTAAAAATTGTTTAAATACATCAAAGTTTCAATTATAGAGATCTATCCCAAGTTTATTTTTACACAGGCTGTATCTAGAACAAGGGGGCATCCTTTATGTCTGTGAGGAACGAAAGTTTCTACATAAACATAGAAAGGATTCTTTACTGTAAGAGCAGTGAGACTATTGGAACTTCTCTGCCAAGAGGGACTGGTCATTGGTGAATTCAATAACATGAGTTCAAAAAAGGTTTTGATGCATTTCTGGAGCGTATAATATGAACAGTTATAGGTGATAGGGATTCAAGGAGAGGGGTCATTGATCCTGGGATTTTTAGATTGCCAGATTGGAGTCAGGAAGGAATTTTTCCCTAAATGAGGGACAATTGGCTTCTACCTCATGGGGGTTTTTGCCTTCCTCTGGATCAACACCTATCACAACAGGCTGAACTAGGATGGACGTGCTAGTTCTTTTTTTTAGCCTTACAAACTATGAAACTATGAAACATCCAAAATAATGTTAAAGAAAATGATGTAGGTACACACTGACGTGGGAGCAAACAATGCAAATACAACAACATATCAGCAGCAGACTAGGAATGCTAAGAGACAGTCAAACAAGGGATATGAACTATTTAAAAATACATTTCTACTATTTTTTTGGATACATTTTTGGGCCCTCACAGTTTTGTTAAAAAATGTGCACTTAAAGGGGTTGTCTCGCTACAAAGATCAGCTTTCAACATGTTGGGAACACTAAATGAAGATGTTTTGCAAATATA
Organism: Phyllomedusa bahiana; assembly: GCA_025379985.1. Taxonomy (NCBI): domain Eukaryota; kingdom Metazoa; phylum Chordata; class Amphibia; order Anura; family Hylidae; genus Phyllomedusa; species Phyllomedusa bahiana. Next base: position 126,391 of record JAODAL010005774.1, on the reverse strand, counting down.
TAGCATTGTTTCATTTTTATTGTTAAGGAGCTAAATGTGTAATTTATCACTCTTCCTGGCTTCTCTTGGTTCCCCAAGTGGACTATGACCTGTTTCATCTACCCCCCCTGCTGTTTGTTCTTATCTGATTAAGCAGGGTAGTTGAAGTCATCACACAGGTAGAGGCCAGCAAAAGAAAAAGTGAGAGCTTGTTTGTTATTGATATTTCAAACAAAGAAAGTATTTACTGTCTGTTTACTTAAACATCATGCTGTCAGGACAGGGAAGATTCTGTGTTGATTTTATTAGCAGAAGTCGATTACTTGGAGCTCATATGCTGATAACAGACAGCTTGACCAGGAAGTGACAGAAGCAAAGGCAGATTATTCATTCATGCATCCTATAAAACTTTGAGATGAGACATCCCTTTTAAACCCTAAAAAGAAGCAGAAATGTATTTTTAAATAGTTCATATAGTCCTTCTTTGAGTGTTTCTTAGTGTTTGTAGAGTGCTGCGGATGCATTTTTGTGCTAGTAAAAAATTTCAGTAATAGTGAAAAACTACATATTAATAAATGAGGCTAAGGGGTTTGTAAACCTATAAATACTTATAACTTTAAGTATATAGACTGCTTTGTGGACCCAGAAGTATATCCCTTGAGAAAGGGGCGTGACGCTCTGCCCGATGTCCGACTGAGGAGTTGATCTAAGTAACTGCTGTTACCCGCATGATAACCTGAGTATACTATTTTTATCTACTTTGCTATATAAGCTGTTATGCTGAGAAGTACTGTTGAATAACTGTTTTGCACAATGTGAGAATAAAAATATGTAAAAGAAGACTTTTCAAGGTGAATTCACATTGCTTGTATGGACTGTGTTTGTGAGCTGAAGAGAGACCTCATTGTGGATTCCTATGTGGATACTCGGGTTTGAGTGATTTACGGTGCTTAGTGATTTATTAGTACACAACTCATGTCTTCCTTGTTGCCAACTTGTGGTCTGTCCCCACACCTTAGGCCTCTTGTTGACACTCCACGACATTACACTAGTAGTAAGTGGGACAACCACTGCCTAATCCCTTCCCGCAGTACAGTTATAATAATATGGTTCGTCATCCATTTCCTCCCAGATTTCAAAAAGTCACATTTTTTTTATTTTTTTCATCTACATAGACATATGAGGGCTTGTTTTTTGCGGCACTTTAATGGTGCCATTGAACGTACCATATAATGTATTGGGGAAATTTTTTTTTTAGGTGGGGTAAAACGTACTGGCGCCATATTTGCAGGGGTATTATTTTTTTGACATTCACTCTGGTATAAATAATGTCCTATCTGTATTCTGCAGGTTACTATGATCCTGGTGATTCCAAATATGTGGGTTTTTTGTTATATTTAAGTAAATTTAAAAACATTATTTAGCGCTGCAGCGCCATTTTCTGTCACCTATAACTTTTTTGTTTTACAGTCTATGGAAATGAGTGAGGAAGCAATTTTGTGGGCTGAAGTGTGGTTTTTATTGGTACTATTACAAACAGGGTGATACCAATTACGTGTAACTTTTTTTCAAATCTGTAAAATAGCAAGAGAGGGTTAATTTAGACTTTTTTTTATTATTTTTAAGACTTAAAACTTTTTTTTCTTCTACTTTATCATGCAGTCCCCATAGAGTACTTAAAAACTCGTGGCGGGAACAATCGCTTATACACCTTTCGCATGAGGTCTGACCGGAGGAAGGAACGGTGCGCAGCATAGGTTCCTCATTCATTCGACAGGTTAAACAGGAGGGAAGGGAGCCGGCTCTGATCCCTGCATATGGAGCAGGCTCAGCATATTGTATTATGACATAAGTTTACGTCAAATGTAGGTAAGGGGTTAAAGAGGTATTCTCACCGATTAACTTTGAACATGTGGGCAAAGGTAAGTGAAGATTATTACCAAATACATTGCTATTCTGATTTTGCTTCCTTTCTGAGCTAGGGCAGATCTTATCTGTTGCTTGTGTACACAAACCTCACTAGGTTACCGACCACCTCTCTCTGCTCTAGCAGCCTTTGCCAGGATGGTGACATCACTTCCTGCTGTGTGTTATCAGCATCACAGGAGCTGGCTTATGTTTCTTATTCGCAAGCTTCAACCCTTTCGATTTTTGTAGCTTTCTGCCTTGCTGTTAGAACCCCTCCATCACCAATGTCCTTCTAACAGTCTCAGCTCGTAATAAGAGAACTAATATGTCAAATACTACTGTAGAATGGCCCACAGTCTGAACAGAAAGTGGAAACCTGAAGCTGGCTGTGAAAAGAAGGCTACGTGAAACTACCAAATGGGAAAACATTTTTAACATCACTGAATGTGCCCAAATTGTATAGACAAGGGATAAATGAAGGCCTCCAAGCTGCCAGCTGTAAAGACACAGCTCTGATATCCCCCCATACCACATAGGTGACTGGGACTGCAGGAGCAGAGGCACAGCCATCCCAGGAATGTCAAATTGGCTGAAGATGCACTACCTGCCCCTACCGATAAGAACGGAAAGACACAGACTGTTCTCCATCCTTTACATGATTAACTATAAGTGGTTTATTCTGTCTGAGCAAAGTGTTACTTTTACTCAAGATCCTGGCAGGGATCCTAACATCACCAGCAATATAGTTGTGCTATTATAGAAGGTCACCTAACGACTCCTGTAAGAAGGTGTATAGGGTGTCATTAAAAGGAGTGTGTCTGACATTGAAATGGATTACACTTCCTGATATAGATTCAGTATTGACATAGAGAGTAGGTTGGTGCTGGGACTGTTGGACGATGATAGCAGAACACCGAGGCAATTATACTGAACGTGTATTAATTAATGCAATCAATTTCAATGTAAAACATACCAAAATAACTTTCTTTTTGTTAATTCCCTACTTTGAGGGGTTAAAAACATAGTGGAAACTTTTGCAATAGGTTACACATCTGTCTGGTGACAGTAAACTACATTTAGTGTTTAATTAATAATCTGGACTGAATGCTCCTTCTTACACTTAATGAATAATGGGTTTTCTCCGAGGCCTTTGGACAGTGACAAATTTAGTGGTTAGTTCTGTCCTTCTGGAAAAGATGCATTGTTTAAAATATGAACCACAAGATGATTTATTTCTATTTCTATGATAAATAATTATTTATAGATGAAACTTTCGGGCCAATGGAAAAAGTTGAACACTGTGCAACCTTCACACTTTGCAACTCCTCCACTAAGTCTAAGCACATATGCCCAGCATCGTATACTGTGACTTTTTAGCACAAATCAAGATCAATAGGGATTGGCATTTATGATTTCAGAAAGTGATCTTTAGTCATGTAATGATTATTCAGTTGTAGAAAACTGCTTGTCATGAGCATTTATCTGCTTGTTTCAATCATTTTATTTATGGTACTGCTGTTGTCCCATTACCGTATATCTATGATGTTCGCACGGGGACTTTGCAGAACGCAATTTGGAGCATAATTGCAATACACCAGAATTATGCCCTGCTACTATGGTAATTCATAGCTCTCATTGACAGCTATAAATACCTGCTGTTTTCCCCCACGTGTATTATGCGCCGGGAGAAAGAAGTGACATAAAACTAAATGGGATCCAATATCAAAATGCTTCATAAAAACAAACAAAATAGGTAGAGGCTCACCCTTGTTGCAATCTGCATCACACCTGGTTACTCTCCAAACTTTAACGTTTTCTTTTTGCATGGATAGCTTCTGATCCACGGCAAAAGGATCTCTTGGACAATCCTAAAAAGTGCAGTATGGTGCCATCCAGCAGTGTAAGAAACGTTGTAACGTAGCAAAATCTTTATTCCTTAATCCTCGTACAGAGGGTAAAAAACATAGCATGGTAATAAAGCTTCACATTTTTGATCAAAGATGTGAACTAAGGACCTGAAAAAAAATTTCATGTATCCTGAGTAGCAGAAATGCTTTTCCAAAAATTCTGATGTGCCTTTTGATAGTTAACAGTGTGCTGCTGATTTGGTTTGTGTTTGTATATAACTGCCACACCAGCGTGCACCTCTGCTCTTATTTTTCCAAAAAGTTTTTTGTATGTGCAGACCAAATATGGTTTCTACACTGTTCGTATGGGGGAGTGGCTGCGCCCTCTTTGGTCTTTTGCACCCCGCCCACCTGCACAGGTTTTTAAATCAATGTAGAGTACCTTGTAGCTGGAGCCGTCACTCCCCTTGGGGAACGCCTAGTGTTGGAAGCTCTGTACAGACCCTAAGAGAAAGTAACGTTTGTGTAGTTCCCACTGAATTTGAGGTCCCTTGCTGATTGGGAGGTGAGCTTAAGCAGTTTTGATCAAAAAATGTGAAACTAAGTAACATCCAAAAAAATTTTCATGTATCCGGAGTGCAGAATGCTTTTCCAAAAATTCATATGTGCCTTTTGATAGTTCTTTTAGTGTGCTGCTGATTTTGTTTTGTGTTTGTATACTACTGCCATACCTGTGTGCACCTATGCTCTTTTTTTTCCAAAAATTTTTGGATGTGCAGAACCAAATATTGTTTTCTATTAAAGTAAATGGGGGCCAAAGCGTTTTAGAAGTACAAGTATGCGCTGCAATACATCGTGTGAACATAGTCTTACTATGACACACTCCAGATGGCCAATAATTTGCCATACATCCATCACACTGCATTGCTTAGTACGTGATTAAAAAAACCCCCCCTTTTGGGACCACATTGATAGAGACAAACCGACCAAGTGGGCATTAATGTCATGTGTAGGGCCGTTTCTAGCGCTAAATTGCACTAAGGGCGAGTGAAGAAATCCCCCCCCCCCCCCCCCCCGGTTAAAATAATTCGCCACAATGCAACACAGTGCTTCTCAGGTAGTTGCCCCCTGGGGTGTCACACCCCCCCCTCCCCCCCCACACACACCCACACAGTTGTTGCCATGTAATACCCCCCTGTAACCAGACAGATAGCACCAGCAAGCCATGATAGTTGCCCCTGTAGCCAGATTAGTTGCACACTGCAGCCATCTAATACCCCACGTAACCGATCAGTAGCCCACAGCAGCATGATAGTTGCCCACTGTAGCACCAGCTGCCCCTTGTAGCAGCTGCACCCTGTAGCCAGCTGCCCCTGTAGCCATTTGCCTTTGTATCCCAGCTGCCCCTCTGTAGCTAGCTGCCATTGTAAGCCAGCTCGCCCACTCGTTCCTATTTTTCATTCTACAAAATTCTCCATGTGGGATAAATAATGTTCTGTTTTAACACATTGGACTTTTATGGATGCCACAATACCAATTACTATATCTTTGTTATTGTTCTTTTTTTCACAAAATGGGGATGTTTAATATTTTTAATATTTTCAAAACTTTGTATCTTTTTCACTTGAACAGTATTCTCAATACTCATATTTTGCAGTATAGCATTTATTTATGGCTCTCCTATTACCCTCTTAGGTGCAATATAGTGGTCGACCTTTACTAGAATTCCAGGTGCAACGGGTCGGCACCCCCGGTCGCATCACAGGATGGGCTGGTCTGACCAGCAGGAGGAAGGGGTTCCCAATTCCTGTTTAACTGCCTAAATACCGCGAAACGCAGAGGGAAAAGCAAGATCATACAGTAATCCTTATTGACATCACGACCAAAAAACTTATACAGTCTCAATTGTTGGTTTAGAGGTGTGAGCTTTCCAAAATAAAACAAGCACCCCAACCTCTACCAAATGAGGTGCAGAATTTGATAAATTTATCACAAAAAAAATCAATTAATACACGTGGGTGACTTTTTTTTTTTTAATTTCTCAGTTTTCTCAATTATTTTATATATAAAGCATACTTGAATTACATTTTTTAAACAATGTATTATAGCATGAGAACATTTACTGAGATATCTATACTTTTAAAAACTATATTTAGCTCAGTGTGAGCAGTTATAAAAGTAAAGAACATGCAGCAAAGAATGGTTCAGCAAGATTTTCTTTATTAAGAAGTTTGCTGCCAAAAAATAGGCTTTAACATTTTACTTGAATACTCAATACAATAATGTTAATAACTAATGGTAAATCAAGATTAACGTAGACATACTGTAGATACTAGTATAAAGATAATCCACGGCACTCCTTTAGTAGTGCTAATAGGTGAAAATTTTATTGAAACAAAGAAAAAATTGTCATCAGCTCTCATTATATGCAATTAGCAAAATATAGCAGTTTAGAGGTTCCCACAGTCCGACATTTTGGCCCAGAGGGCCTTTATCAAGAACATGCGTTCTTTCTCCTACCACGCATGTCCTTGATAAAGGCTTTCTGGGCCGAAAACTCGGACTGTGGGAATCTCTAAACTTCTATATTTTGCTAATTGCATATAATGGAGAGTTGATGACACTTTTTTTGCCCTCTGCATTGCTAATGACATGTATTGAAAAAAAGTCTTAGAAATTCATCTACTGCTATATTTTGTGTGTTTATGTGGAGGTGATAGGTACTCTTTAAGGTTTAACTAATCTGGTCAATTATGGCTGTATACAATGGAATACTTGTGTAGTAGCTTGGGGCCCTTAAGGTTTTGGTGAATGCTCCAGAAAGAATTCATTTTTATACCCTAGTATCATAAAAAAAAAAAAATCTTGAAAAAATAAAACTAATTTTCAAGAATTGTCAAGATGTAGACTATGTGGGGGGCGTGGCCAGCCATGTGAGGAGAAGGACGTGTTCGTGTGGAGCTCCGTCAGGATTACTAGGAAAACCAGTACCTACAGGGCCACAGAAATGTGCAGCAACGCTCTAAAAGAGCCCCCAAGACCGAAAGACCCCTGCGGATAGCGGTTCTGGCGATCTCCTAACTTACTTCCACACCGCTCTCGGACTTTTGTGGAGGCTTACCGCCCTCCCGCGCATTCTTACCCGGGAGGCGCTATCTTGGCGGACAGACCCGGGACCAGCTGTCTGCAAGTTGCCAGAAAGCAGTCACAGCAATAGGAGAAGAAGGAGCGCAGAGGGTGGCGCACAAGGAACACGCACTCCGCCGAAGATCCCGGTCCTGCCTTACAAGCCTCTTGCTCTCCGACTTGATCATGCCAGGCAGTGGCTCAGGAGCGCCAGAGCGACGGGCACGCGAGGAGGGAGGGCGGCAGCGCGAAGCCGCACATGACAACGGCTTTCCGGGGCCACCGATACGGTAGAGGCACGGAGGACCCAGCGCATTGAATGCAGGATGGTGTGATGACCTCTTCTCCCTGCAGGTTCCGCGGGCCTATTCCCCGTCCTGGCGCACTCCGTCTGTGAAGGACTGCGCTCCTCAGGCCTCAGATGGCATTCTGAGGTGAGTGAGCCCACGCTCCTGCAACGCGAGTTACGTGCGGGACTTCGGTCCTCCTCCATTATAGAGCCCCGTGTCAATGCTCTTCTCTGTCTCCCGGAGGCAATGGGCTGCGGAGCCCCCAGATGCTGGAACAGCTGCAAGTTTCCCTCACAACTACTCCTCTCATATCTGACACTCCGCGGCACATGATGTTAAGGAGGACATCAAAAAGTATCTCCTTCAGCTGAGACACACCAGGCACTGTCTAGCACCATGCGGGCATGCCACGCAAACTGACTCGGGGAACCCCCTCTGCCGAGAACTCGGCTGTCCGGTCGCCACCCATCTCCCCAGGGCCCCTGACAGCGGTCTATCTTCACCTGAAAGCTCCAGGCGGAGACTTACTCTTGCCTACAGCCACTTGCAACAAAACTCCCAACTATGGCGTCCTCCCTGAACTCTCCTGACTGGTATAGGGCTCTGCCGAGCAGCTCCTGGCCCCCCCTGTTGTGGCTGGAACATTTGCATTGGGGCCCTGGGACGGTTAACATAATACATGCAACGCTCATTGGGAATGCTACTCCTGAAGAGGCAATTGCACACCCTAGCAGCCCACCCAGAGTGTAGAGCGTTCTCTCACTGATCCCCTCCAACATGACATCCAACAAATGGCTCATGAATTTCGGAGAGCGTGGAACATGGATCTAGTTCCGGGTACAGGGCTGATGTTACCGCACTGCAGTCGCGGATGCGGACAGGTAGAAAACGACCAAACAATCTACAAAATCTGCCATTGCGCCTCCCTGCAAGCTACGTGGGAAGAACAAACAAGAGTGCTTTAACCATCGGGTGAATCTTGTTGACGTTTGGAGAATCGCAGGTAGAAAGAAACAACATCAGATTTAAGGGGTTCCGGAGTCTGTCAAGAAGGTGAACTGATACCTACCCTCACCAGGGCCTTTAACATTGTTATGGGTAGGACCAGAAGTCCAGAGATAGAATTTGACAGAGCGCACTGGGCACTCCGCCAGCAAAGCCAAGCTCCTGCATAGGCCACAGGGATATAATCTGCAGGAGTGCATCGCTCACGCTTAAGGAGGGATAATGAGGAAGGCGGAGGCTCATGCAAAATGTATTTACAGCGGTATTGAAACTCGGGCCTTTTTCAAGATCTTTCAAGACGAACTCTCCGTCTACGCTTTCTGTCAAAACACTTGTTGGAGGTCTACAAGAAAGGGGTATCCCCTATCGCTGGGGCTTTTCCCTATCTATCAGGCCGTACAGGGATAAGATCATTATCGGCTCGTTACGCAGTCAGACCTTTCGGGCCTTCCTTGCTGCTTTAAATTTACCTGGAATGACTCCCCGGATGGGAAGAATGCTAAAACCGGACGCCAACCTCTCTCCGGGTTGATGGACCCCAAACAGTACTGATCCTTTCCTGAAGCAGCTCAAATACCACAGCCGGTTACCGACGAGGACTGACTAGCCCAGGGGCCATCCCTCGTCCAAGAGGGCCTCCACATCTCTGAAAACACCGGAGCCGGTCTTATGTGAGAAACCTGATACTGGTCCATCGAGCAGGCGGTCTTCTTATTTTTCTTTTGGAGATGGACCCCCTTATTTTTCACCTTTTGATCCTCTTTCTCTATACCAAGGGTGGTAATGGCCCACCTTTGGGGAAAGAAAGTGCTCACCGGCTCTCGATTCACTGCCCTATTGATCTTAAATTTGTTGCCGTTATTTACTGGTCAAGTGGTCTGGGGAGGTTGGGGAAACTGGGATAATGGCGTTTAGTTCTTCTGAGTTTGCCGTGTTGGTCCCGCCTTCCCCTCCCTCTCAACCACAGTTGGTACTGTTTTATATACTGTATATATTTCTATGACGTCTCCACTTACTATGTTTTATCTCTTCTTGGTACATTATCTACCTTCAGATCAGGGGAACCCCCTTTAAAACCCCCCCGGGGAAATGCTGGCCTTTTGGGCTACATCCTCCGGCCTTGCAGTGATATTTTTTGAAATTTAATTGTTGTTGGCCTCTTCAAAGGGGGGTAGGCTTTTGTTTTGGTTTTAGGGATTGTTTTTTGGTCTTTTTTTCCCCTTCTCCCTAATGGGTCGGTCCCCGTTTGGCTCTGTGTGTCTTCTGGGGAAAATCCCCCTTTAAGTGGTCTTGGGGTTACCCCCCCAATGGTTTGGCTTCAGGGTACCCCTTTAAATGTAAAGGGATGTAATGTTCCAGAAGCGTCAAAACCCTTTTACCCCCCTTCACAACCCAAAGTTCTCTCATTGTCTGTTTTCAGGAAAAACCCATCTCTTGGCTACCCAATTCGGGGGTTTTATTCTTTTGCCTGTTAACGGGTTTGGGGGCCCCCTGGATTGCCCACGGCTGGTGACTGGAGAGTAAAAATTTAAGCCCAGACCCTTTTTAATCCTTTCCCTTTTTTTTGTTATTTTTCCTTGGTTTATTGTTTTTAATTTTTTTTTTTAAAAACTGTTTTGGTTTTTGCAAGCAATGGGATATCCATAACTTTCAGTTACATCTGAAACATAATGCTGACTTAACCTCCTAATAACTTCAATCATTTTAGCCTATGTACACTGACCTTTACACTATTTATATATTTATTTATTTATTTATTTTTTTTGTGACTTTGTAAGACTCTGTCATATTCGTGCTCCTGCTCTTTTGTCTTGACAACTGTCATGTGTACCTCATCTTTAGCAGTATGTGACACTTGATCATTTCTCTTGGCATGTAACTGTTGCTGTTGTCATTCCGACTTTAGTAAAGCGTTTTGAATTTAAAAAAAAAAAAAAAAAGATGTAGACTATGTAATACCAAGTAAAACCTCTCTTTAGAAGGAATATTTTATGTATATTTAAGATTTGTACAAAATCAATTAACAGTTTGCTCCTAGTGTAGCCTTTTTTTTCTGCCAAATTGCGTTTCTGTTGTGCCATGCTGAACGGGTAGAATCATATTTAACTAGATGCTGCACAGTGTAATTACAAAGTTGTTTTTAGGTAAATGGTTAACATAAAACTGTAAATGAGGTACCTTTGCTCCACAGCTGATCTAAAAGATTTTTGTCCAGTGGTTGATTAAGAATAATAAGTCCACAGTTCAAGTGTTCTGTAAGAAATTACACAATATTAGATTTTAAGTAGAACATAAAAAACTGGGCATGACAAAAATGTAGGTCAATAAATTAAAAGTATCACCATGTAAGAATAGACAGATCAATCACAAGGGAAATATTCTTGTGATCATTTTACAGTATGTTATTGACAGTAAAACGAATCCTAACTGGATTAGCAACTTCCATTCACACTTCTGCAGAACATTTCTTTTATATCTGATGCTTTTGACAGGATTTGTAGTTTAATGGAAAGGACACCAACATAGAAAACACAAGTGCCAGTGCTGGAGCCATCTCAGAAAATATTGTTATATGCTGACTGTGACTAAGCTTTCACCTTCTCCTTTAAAGGGGTTGTCCAGAATTTGAAAAAAGGGGTCTGTTTCTCCTTTTCCAAAAACCACTAATCTTGATCACATACTACGATTGGTACTGCAGCTTATCTCCATTCAAAAAAATGGGGCCATGCTCCAAGAATATACAGAGCTCATTCATAAGAGATGTTCAGCTTTTTTTCTAATCATGGACAACTCCTTTAAACAATCTAACAGGTTTGGGGTTTATATACAATAGGGGGCCTTCCTGAAGATGGGGCTCCTTTTAACAACAGCCCTAGACAGAGAAAGGAGAGCATAGAATATATAGAATATATCCTTATCCTATACATCTAGGAGACTAACATCGTCCGTTAAATCATCATTGGCCAACATCGCTGGTCTAGCATATACCAGGATAAGGAATGATGAAGCAGATATCTACCTAGATAAGGTTGTATATTGTATACTCTGTACCTAACACATCTTGATATATCTGATTTTGGATGTAGTTACTCCAGGAGAACTTACGATTTGATATTGTTACATCTCATATTTAGGTGATAACCTTTGTGGTATTTAGCTGGCGCCCCCAGCTGTCTAACCCAATATAGGGCTCTTGTTGCATTACATCTTGTACATTTATTTATATTGGGGCATGCCAGGTGATTATCAGGGATAGCCATCAGAGGTTGGGCTTCCTTTTCGGGGCGAAAACCTGATCTTTTCAGGATAGTGTAGAGTTTTTATTAGGGATAAATAGTAATTGTCATTTTGTGTGTTGTTGAAGTTGTCTCTGTAATTATATTTATATGAGATTATTGTAGTTTTATTGAGTAGGAATAAAGGTTATATTTTAGATAAGGGATTTGTTTAGTTTTTTTTTTCAGTGATTTTCTCTTTAACCCCTTAAGGAACCCGGCGTTTTTTTTTTGGATGACACGTTCGTTTTTCCCTCCTCGCCTTATGAAAGCCATAACTTTTTTTATTTTTACAACTACATAGACACCTGAGGGCTTTTATTTTGCGGGATAAGATGTACTTTCTAATGGTGTTATTCACTATACTATATAATATACTGGGAAACCGCAAAAAAATTTCAAGTGGGACAAATTGTGAAAAAAAAATGTTCCGTTATGTTCTGGTACCGTAAAAAAAATTCCAAACATTTTCTATTTTTGAAATTTGCGCCACGGCGCCATTTTGTGCGACCAATAACTTTTTTGTACTAACACCTACGGACATCAGTCAGGGGGCATTTTTTGCGGGCTGAAGTGTAATTTTTATCGCTAGCAGTATGGAATGCATGCGACTTTGTTGATCATTTTTATTACATTTTTTTGAGTGACGTAAAATGACCAAAAAACGCAATTTTAGCGTTTGGAATTTTTTTTCTTCTACGGTGTTCAGCGTACGGGATAAATTATGTTATATTTTTATAGATCAGACTTTTTCGGACACGGCGATACCAAATATGTGTAACTTTTTTTATTATTTTAATGATTTTATTTGTAAAATGGGAGAAGGGGGTGATTTGAACTTTTAATACTTTTTTTTGTACTTTAAAACTTTATTATTATTATTTTTTTTTTACTTTAACATTGAGGCCACCTATGGTGCTTGACCACTAGGGGGCGCGATTGTTAATACAGCCTAATGCATTGCATAGGCAATGCATTAGGGTGTACAAAGATGGCGGTTTCCCCACTTCCTGTCTTCCTGTTTTCACAGGGCTCCCCACCGCCGTGTCCGGTCGTCGGATAGGCGAAGCATAGCTGCGCTGATGCCGATGACCGTAACGATCGGTGCTCGGCACCGATCGTCATTCAGTCAGACTCCGCGGCCATCTTTGCCTTCGGTGTCTGACGGGTTAAACAGCGCCAGCGGGCGGAGCCACCCGCCGGCGCTGTTACTGCCGGGTGTTAGCAGCGATCAGCCGCTGACACCCGCCGGCTGTGCGGGGGGGTCGCGGAGCCATCCCCCTGCAAAGCCCCTTAGCAGCCCTGGGACGTACTCATACGTCCAGGGTCGTTAAGGGGTTAAGCACAAATCCTTATTGGTAATTTTTGTGTTTTCTGTGATTTATAACATTTTTGACAACCAAGCTAAAATAGTACCAAATTCACCAGGATATTCAGCGCGTTTCTTACAGGCTTGAACAAGTCATACGTATAGAAGTCCGTTCCAAAACCTAGAGCCAAGAATCACTTGCTGTAGATTTAGGTCTACACATTTACCGTTTGATGCATACTGATGCACATGTGAGCCTGACCCTAAAAGCCCAAGAAAGTTTTGTAAAAAAGAAAGAATAAAAGAGCGCACTTAGCTACAGCGATGACAACCCATAAAATTAACCCCTTCAGGTTGCAGCTATTATCAGATTTTTGTTTTTTCCTCTGCGCCTTCCAAGAACCATAACGTCTTTTATTTTTCCATCTACATAGCCATATGAGAGCTTGACTTTGGGGGGATGAGATATATTTTTAAATGATGCCATTGGCTGTAACACATAGTGTAGCAGTAACCCCTCAAAAATTGTGGGTTGAAATGTGAAAAAAACACAATTGTGCCAATTTTGAGGGGGTTTAGTTATTATGGAGTTCACTCTTTAGTATAAATTATGTTACCTGTATTTTGCAGGCCAATACAATCCAGCTCATCCCAAATTTGTTGAATTTCCATTATGTTTTTCTATTTTGTAAATCTTCGCTAAAAATTCCATTTTCTGAAACCAATAACTTTTTTGTTTTTCAGTCTAAAGACCTGAGTGAAGGTGAGTAATTATTAGTACCCTTCTAGGAAACATGCAACTTTTTGATAATTTATTATTACAATTCTTTAGAGGCATGAAATCACCCCAAAAAAAAAATGTGTTGGCATTAAATTTTTTTTTCTTCTGTGACATTGACCGAACTGGATACATTATGTTATATTTTAATAGATCAGACTTCCATGAATGCCACAATACCAATTATGTGTAACTTTTAATTTTTTTTTTTTTTGTTAAATGGCAAAGGGGATTGTTTTAAACTTTTAAGATTTTTTTTTTTTTTTTTTTTACTTTAACAATTAGTCAACCTAGGGTACTTGAACACTAGGAGGCGCGATTGCTATATATATAGCACTACTATTATACTCCCCTACACAAGCTTTTTATTCATTAATTGGCTGTGGCAGAGTGTATGAGGTGTACCAACATGGCAGGTAGAGAGGACTTCATGAGACCTCCAGCTGCCATGGCAGCTGATGGGGAAAGTTGCGCAGCATCATTCATTTTGGAGCCGCAGTGCCTAAGTCCCTGCTTATAGCGGCAGTTGCCAGCTGTAATTAACATGTTGCACCCGCCATTTACAGAGCAGGCTCACCACATTTGAAAAGTAGTGAGGCAGGTATTGTGGAGGGCGAGGAGGAGAAAGCAAACCTATTAAACAATTTTTTTCTACTGTATTTACAGAGAAAAATTACCTTCCTGTGGATGGGCAGAGGGATGAGGTAAAATCAATCTTAACTGTTTCTTGTCTAACCCAGGAAGAAGTACAGCGCCGTCTTAAGAAGACTAAAATATACAAATCACCAGGTTCTGATTGTATACACTCTCGTGTTCTAAGGGAATTAAGTAATGTGATAGACAGGTTCCTATTCTTAATTTTTATGGACTGTATAACAACGGGGTATGTCCCAAAGGATTGGTGCATAGTAAATGTGGTGCCAATGTTCAAAAAGGGGTCAAAATTGATCCTGGAAACTATAGGCCGGTAAGCTTAACCTCTGTTGTTGGTAAAATGTTTAAAGGTTTTCTAAAACATGCTGGAGTATTTAAGTGTTCACTTAGGAAAACCAGCATCCAGATACCAAGGAATGGAGATGATATCAGCAGCTCTGGTATGGGAGGGGCCACCCGAGGATATCCCTAAGTTTGTTGGGTACATCAATAAAAAACAAATCTTAAATTCACACATCAAGTAGGATGTCCTACCAGAGACTTCCTAGATATTACTCTAGAGAGAATTCCCAATCAGAAAATCTGTATTAAGCCCTATATTAAACCCTCTTCACAAAATTCTATTTTGTGTGTATCTTCATGCTATCCGGGACATGTGATCAAAAAAATATCCCTATGGGGGAGTTAATACGTATAAAACGAAACTGTAGCGAGCCAGAGGAATTCAAAGTACAACAAGAGAAAGTGTTGGACGGGTTAAGATTAAGGGGCTACTCTGAAAAAACATTACGGGATAGCAGTAGGAAAGTATCTGAGATTCCAAGATCACAACTAATAGTGGATAGTGGTAAATACAAACACAAAAAATCATTTGAAGGTATCACGTTCAGTACTACATATTCTCCACAATATAACCATATTGTTAAAATCATTCAAAAATACTTACCCATGCTTCATCCAGACCATCAATTAAGAAATATAGTACAAAAAGGCCTCAGATTTGTACCTAGAAAAGCCCCTAATTTAGGATCGAGTATTTCGCCCAGCTTATATAGTAATTCAAATATGCCGAATAAAACTTGGCTACATTACAAAGGATCTTATCGATGTGGGCATTCCATCTGTTTAACATGTCAATATATGGAGATAGGAGACAAATTCACATCTTTTGCTACAAATAACAAATATCAAGTTCAACAATATATAAATTGGAATACTAAATACGTGGTATACCTAATCTCATGTAGTACATGCCACGTACAATATGTTGGATGCACTACTACACCGTTAAAAATGAGAATCAGACGACATATCTCAGATGCTCGAAAAGATATATGGCAACACAATATGTCTGCCGTTTCCAAACACTTCATAGAGGAACATGCTGGTGATATGACGTCTTTTCAGTTAAGGGCATAGAAAGGGTATTTCCCTCGGAGAGGGGAGGCAACCTGAGAGACAAGTTTTTAAACACTGAAGCTAAGTGGATATTCAGATTGGGGACGAGACAATCGTATGGTCTCAATGTAAAATATGATATACAGTCAGTCCCCGACTTACATCCGTTCCCTAGTTACAAACGGAGACTTATGGGGCGTGGCTGACATTCAACACTGAGTCACGCCCCATGATAACCAAGTGCCAGCATGCCACAACTGCACGAGATACAGAATGTTAGGTGAACTCTTCCAAAAAAGGGCACAGACAGCAAAACTAATGTAAAAACCCTTTCCTGCACTATCCAAAACTAAAAAAAATTTTTTTGCTGGAGTTACATTTAATAAATATACCTGTTCTGACTTACATACAATTTCAACTTAAGAACAAACTTACAGTCCCTATCCCATTATTTCCACCAGATTAACAACACATAGCCACAGAAACCCAATGTAATATACTTTAAAGATATGCAGAGTAGCCTAATGGTCATTATGTAGGTGCTTATTCACTTTGTTTTTATTATTAAGTATTGTAATAGCTCCGGCATATACGGAGTTAAGGATTTTTCACTAATTACCTACGTAGGTTCCGGAACCCTATTTAACTGGCTGGGTAGTGTGTTTGAGCAGACCAAGACTAAGGTAGTTTTACCGAAACACGCCGTTCTGTCCTGACCAGGCGTTTGTATAGTGCGGTCCCTTGCAATAGCGGTTGATGCCTATGGATTATCCATCGTAGCTATTAATGGAATTCTATTAAAGAAATGAAATTTTAACCAGAGCTGCTGATATCTTCTCCATTCCTTGGTTTCTGGATGCTGGTTTTCCTAAGTGAACTCTTGATTACAAACACCGGTGGGAGCTCCCGGCTGACCGTGCATCTGAATTACGTTGGAATAGTTGTCAGTACATGGAGGGTAAGCTGAACACTTGTTAATTTCTTTCATATGCTGGAGTATTTCACTAAAAATATGAAAGATCGGTCATTTCAAACTAATCTCATCAGTTTCTATGAGGAGGTTAGTTCTAGACTGGATTGGAGTGAGGCACTGGATGTCATATATCTAAATTTTTGTAAAGCATTGATACCCACATAAAAGGTTGGTAAGTAAAATGAGAGTGCTTGGACAGATGGAAAATGCTTGCAAGTGGGTAAGTAACTGGCTCACTGACAGAAAACAAAGTTCTAGCTTTGAATCACTGAAGGAGACAAAACAAGATGGATGGCTTCAGAGTCCATCCATCTTGTCTCCTTTTTATACATTTTAAAATATCTAAATTGTATATATAAAATTCCCCCCTTCTGTAGAGCGGGGTTAAAAGCCTTGCAATTTCTAATCAGTATATTTCCATGAAGCTTGTGTCCTTGTGTTGTTCTGGTAAAATCTCAATGTATAACCGTAAACCATGGCTATGTTATGAGTTACGAAGGACATTGCCTGTCTACAGACGTAGGGCACAGGCTTCAGTTTTTTTCCAATAGCTTGTTGTTCTGGCATGTGCAATAGAACCACTGACCTTTAGAAATCTCATATCACTACGTCATACATGCTAAATAGTGTTCACGAATATTTAAAATAATCAGCATAATTAGAGGTGTGATTTTAGTACTGACCAGTGAAGATGCTTACAAATGCTTATTAATGAGGTGATTGTTATAATACATGAATAATTATAAGAGGTGTTACTAACAAAGATTACTAAAAGGTATTATCCAATAGAAATATATCTGTTTTGCATAGATTGCTCAAAGTTAAAAAAAAACTAATTGTCAAGCTCTCAATAAAGGAGAAAGGATACACTGACATTTTGGGGAATGTCTCTTGTTCTTTCGACAATTGTATGTGCACATACACTTATGAGTTAATTTATAATTTGGACACCACGGAAGGAGAGGTCTGAGGGCCTGTTGGAGCTCCAATAACAGTGTTGATTAATGGTACATACTCGGACTTGATCCCTGTTACTAGTGGAGTACCACAGGCATCAGTATTGAGCCCTATTCTGTTTAAGATATTCATTAATGACCTTACATGAGGATTGCACAATAGAATATCAATCTTTGCACATGATACTAAGCTCTGTAAAG
The DNA here is from genome assembly GCA_025379985.1 of Phyllomedusa bahiana. Lineage (NCBI taxonomy): Eukaryota > Metazoa > Chordata > Amphibia > Anura > Hylidae > Phyllomedusa > Phyllomedusa bahiana. The sequence goes on along the minus strand of JAODAL010005774.1, from coordinate 108,692 downwards.
TAATCAACACAATAGAGGATAATGTTTTATTACAAAGGAATCTGGATAATTTGAAGACCTGGGCAGAGAATTGGCAGATGAGGTTTTACACAGATAAATGCAGGGTTATGCATATGGCAAGGAAAAATCTATTCCATGATTACTTAATAAACGGTAAAACTCTGGTTAAAATTATATGGAGAAGGACTTGGGAATCCTAGTGGACAGTAAACTTAATTGTAGCAGCCAGTGTCAGGCAGCAGCTGCCAAGGCAAATATGATCACGGGGTGCATTAAAAGAGGCATAGATGCACATGATGAGAACATCATTCTTCCATTACACAAGTCACTGGTTAGACCACACATGGAATATTGTGTACAGTTTTGGGCACCAGTGCACAGGAAAGGCATTGTAGAGCTTGAACAGGTTTAAAGGCGGGCAACAAAAATAATACTCGGAAAGATTAGCAAGATTAGGGTTATCTAGTTTAGAGAAAAGTTGGTTTTGAGAAGATATAATAACTATATTTAAATATATCAAAGGTCAATATAGAGCTCTCTCTGAAGATGTATTTCTACACCGGACTGTATCTAAAACAAGGGGGCATTCTCTACATCTAGAGAAAAGAAAATTTTTACATAAACATAGAAAGGGATTCTTTACTGTAAGAGCAGCGAGACTGTGGAACTCTCTGCCAGAGGAGCTTGTCATGGTTACTTCACTAACAGCGTTCAAAAAGGGTCTGGATGCATTTCTAGAGTGTAATAGTATAACAAGTTATAGTAACTAGGATTCTGGAGAAGAGTCGTTGATTCATTTATTTATTCTGATTGCCAGATTGGAGTCGTGAATGAATTTTTTCTCTAAAATGATGACAATTGGTTTCTACCTCATGGTGGTTTTTGCCTTCCTCTGGATCAACACTATAGCACAATAGGCGGGATGGAGGTCTGTCTTTTTACGGCCTTACAAACTATGTCACTCTCCCACCATTGGTCACAAGAGGTTCACTGTTTTCCTTTTAGCAACAGAAGTCCCTTTTTCCAAATTAAATCTGTTATATCCTGCTTGAATAGGCTCTTGAAGGAGAAATGTAGCCCTATATAGTAACTACTCAAATGACTGAAGGTCTACAGTATGCAATACATGGGCAGGCCAGTTCGGCCAGATGGAGTCTCTTTTAGAGAACAGCTCTCCATACTGGCCAACAGAGGGGGCCACAAGGATGGTCTCTTCTCTAAGACCTGCACCTTTCCTAAGAGAGCATATGCACAGCAGTTAGATATTTGAGACAATATATTTAAGGTTCTATATAGCAGACTGGTAAATGAGAGGTAAATTAATCACATTGCACATTGCTTCTTGAATTTTCTATTATATTACCAGAAATGTAATTGCTTTCACATTGTTTTCAAATGAGGAAAAATGGCTTGCTTTTCTACAGTACATGAAAAAAATTCCCTGCAGAATATTTAGTACATGAGATTTACAAGATATTTTATCAAAGGAAAACAATGTGTTCAAAGTAATAATTCATTCAGATATGTTGAAATATGTAAACATACTTATCTGTTGTTCTAATGTAATTTGTGATAATGAATCCACATCAACAATTTAATTTATTTTACTCTTCACTGTCATTACCACAACAATTACAAAATAGAAGACGATGTACACAGTAATTAAGAACAAAAGTAAAGAATAACTTCTTTTGATTATATTGCATCAATGGACTACATGGATTCCAGACTAGTACAAAAAGGTAATATACTTTAAAAACACAAAACTACACAAAGCTCAGTAAAATTTCAAATTATGGATATGATTTATTTTGGATATAATCAATTTTACTTTGAAACTTTGTTATATGTTATTGTTCATTTGTTTCCAACACGCAAAACTAAGAAACTTTCTAGATAGACTTCATTAAAATTGTGCCAGGCCTTTAACTATCTGCTGGTGCTACTAAACCGGAAATAAATTCATTAAAGTACTGTTCATGCTCCTGAGGTCTCTCTGCTCTCCCCCTCTCTTTTTTCATTGAAAGAAGCAGGAGCAAGGAGAGGAAGGACACTGAACAGAGCAGATGAGCACATAGAGAAAAGGGGGAGCATCGAAGGAGGGCAGCTCACACAGGCTTGGGTAAGGCGGAAAGCATACACCACAAAATTTGGAGGGTGAAAGGTAGGATGTGTACAAGTGTAGGCAGTAAGTAGAGCACCTATGACAAACACTATACTGCTAAACACAAAGCTCACATTCAGTGTATATTACTGGGAGGACATACTAGTATTAGGAGCAGGCTACAAACTGAACATTAGGGGTTCTGAATATAAAGCGGGTAAGAATGAAGACTGCAGACTAACATATACGTAAAATCTCATAACATTGTACCTTGAATTTAATTATCTGTACAATAAAGAGAACTTTTTCTTCGATCACTGCATAAGGAGTGCTGTGGATTCTCTTCCCTTTGAATCATACATAAAATATAATATCTGGGATTTTCATGCAAAAGGTATCCATAGCTTTTAACCCCTTAACAACTGCTCACTGTCATTTGATGGCAGGCAGTGTAGGTCCCCTCTCAGCAGCAATGGCAAAAGATTTTGCTGCAGAGGGGTTTTGCGGCTCCTAGCTCTACAGCTGCGCTAGGAACAGAGCTCTAGCTAAAGCCCTGTTCCTAGAGAAGTCCCCGTTATCGCCAAAGATCCCGACATTTAACCCTTTGATTGCTGCGGTTTGTGACCGCAGCTTAATCAAAGAGTATTCCCCTGCTCCATCAGGTGATTGAGACTCCTTGTGACCAGATGAATTCTTGGGAATGTCTGAACAGTCAGCCTTGGGGACCTGGAGTAACCACAGGGCTGTATAGGAAGCCTATGGTCAGGGCACACTGTGAGCTGCCCTGACTGCAGCTTGTATCAGTATAACACAGAAGGTAATGTATTAGTATGCATGAATATGCTAATGCATTACTAAAGTGTAAAACAAAAAAATGTAAAATAGTTATCCTAGAATGAGATTTAAAAAAAAAATAAAAAAAAAATATGGTTTTGATTATAGGAAAGACCCTTTAATAATTTGCACACTTAAAAAAAAGGAAAATTCACCAACACAGCCACTTCAGTATAGAATACCCCCACCTGCATAATAAATAATTAGTGCTTTTTGTAGTGGAGGATAAATGAGCTTTTAATTAAATCACTGCTCTGGTATTTAAGATGATTAGCTGGTGATTCATCCACCAGGAAGAGAAATAAACATCCAATTTCAAAGCTTTTTAAAAAACACATTTTAAGATTTAACAAACAATTATTCTGTATTTTTTCCTACATTGTCATAGATGGTGTTTTTTTTAATGAGAACAGTAATTAGGCAAATGTATTTCTAGCTATACCATGTTGGGCATTTCAAGCATAAAAAGAAAAGAGCTGCGTTCTTATCCCAGGTGTGTGTGTTTTGTGTGTGTGTGTGGTGTGTGTGTGTGTGTGTGTGTGTGTGTGTGTGTGTGTGTGTGTGTGTGTGTGTGTGTGCGTGCGTGCGTGCGTGTGCGTGTGTGTGCGGTCTGTTGAGACTAAGATAAACTTATCTGGTTCAGATGGAGTCAAACGTGTGTGACAGCAAACAGGTGAGGAGTACAAAGACAAGTGTGTCTTGCCTACAGTCAAGCATGGTGGTGGGAGTGTCATGGTTTGGGGTGAGTACCGCCAAAGCTACAGTTCATTGAATGCCAACATGTACTGTGAGGATGGGAGGCTGTATGTGAGGTTGGGGGTACTGTGTCTGCGGCTGGGGTGCTGTATGTGAGGCTGGGGGGTGTATGTGAGGTTGGGGTGCTGTATGTGAGGCTGGGGGCTGTATGTGAGGCTGGGGGGGCTGTATGTGAGGTTGTGGGGCTGTATGTGAGGCTGGGGGGGGCTGTATGTGAGGCTGGGGGGCTGTATGTGAGACTGGGGGGGGCTGTTTGTGAGGCGGGGGGGCTGTGTCTGACGCTGGGGGTGCCATATCTGAGGCTGGGGGTGCAGTATCTGAGTGGGATTGGTAAAGGGTGGGGTTGATGTGGGAGGGGTCCAGATGCTTCACCTGTATGGGGCCCTGAAATTTCTGATGGCAGCCCTGGCCTTACCAAAGAAAATGAGGGTAAAGGTGCTGGACTGGACAAGCATGTCTTCAGACCAAGGTCTCTATCACCCACAAGCTGCGTGGAAGAGGATTCTAGTGGCAGCCTATGAAGCTCGAGTAAACTCCATGCCCAAGACAGTTAAGGGAGTGCTGGAAAATAATGGTGGCCACACAATATATTGGGCACAATTTGTAAATTTTCACTTAGGGATGTACTCTATTTTGTTGCCCACGGTTCACACATTGCTAGTTGTGTGCTGAGTTATTTTGAGGACACACCAAATTTACATTGTTATACAAGCTGTACACTAACTACTTTACCTTGTATTAAAGTGTCAGACCTTCAGTGTTGTCCCATGAAAAGATGTAATACAATGTTTATAAAAATATGAGAGGTGTGCTTAGTTTTGTGAGATTCTCTATATTCACACATATACATAAACAAATACATACATACATATTTACTGCTGAGTGTAGGGCACAGAACACAGTGGGTGACTCTGGATAGCTCCTTTCCTCCCCCATGTTTGTTACCACCCACATCATGCTGTACTTTCCTGTACAGCGCTTTAATGTGGACACTATCTGCAACTGGGTTCAGACCACTACAATCGTGAGTTGGTGGTGTGGCATCATTGTCCTTCAACTCCCACCAGCCAGCTGGTTGAGTGCAGGCCACAAGGTCCTCTACAGCCTCTAACCCCTTAGTCTTGTGGTCATTCAACCACAAAATGGAAAAATCTTGGTTACTAACGGACATGCTAAACCACAGTTGTGCTCAAAAGATATCTTTTTGTATCCCTTTCCTGTTTTATACAGTTCAACTACCTTTTCCCGTAGATCCGTTGACAATTCTTTTGCTTTACCCATAACTCACAATCCAGAAACGTCAGTGGCTGGATGAAAGATCCAAGAGTCTGTCTGGATCCCAAAAACTCACTCAGCTTTTATTCACACACAATGATTATAAGCAAACAGGTCACAGGATGTTACCTTTAGTAGCTATTCAAACCCATTTCTGTTAACTTCTGTGCATGTTATCAGGCCAAAATCACCAGGGTACGTAAGTTTTGATCAGGGTCATTTGGATGTTTTTGGTTGTCATTATAATTTAAAAAGAGAAAACACAGTTTTTGTGTTATCATTCATATTCTCTGAAAAAAGGCCAAGAAAGCAAAAATTATGCCGGGGTATATAAACTTTTGAGCACAACTGTATATATAAATACACACACACAGTATCTCACAAAAGTGCTGAACAAGTCGGCTTTACTCAAGTATATACAGTAGATAAAAAATTGGTTCTATTTCAGAACAGCCGCGCTGTCTGTCTTCAACGCGGCTCCAAGAAAAAATCAAAAACCACTTTCATGTGCTGGAGATAGCTTCAGAACTGAGGCATGGTTACATTCAAGCAGGCGAAAACACCTTTTAAATTGTACCTGAATTTTCAGGTAGCTGTAAAAGAAGAACTGTCCTGTGTGTACATGAGAAGTAACACTATTTCTGCCCTTGTATACTGCATTTTCTATCAGTTTTCCCATCTGCAGGCTCCATTTTAAATTTTCAATTATTCCTGAGCTAGGGGATAGATACTAGTTGCTATGTCTCTGATACAATACACAGATGGTGAAATCCTGCTCCTTTTTCCCTCTATAGTACACCATCAGAAGCAGCAGCATTCATAACATTATACAGCAGTACTGAGCAGTGTAAGTTTTTTAACAATTTTTCAGGGCAAATAATAAGTTTGGCAGGAAGGAGGAAATCTGCTTAATAAGTGGAGAAAGAGGTACTTTTCTTGAATAATATGTGATGTTTGTTAACCCCTTAAAGACCCAGCCAGTTTTGGCCTTCCTGACACAGCCCTATGTTTGAAATCTGACATGTGTCACTTTATGTGAGATTAACTTTTTGACACTTTTACCGATCCATGTGACTGAGAGAATATTTTCTCATGACATATTGTGCTTTAGGTTAGTAAGAAATTTGGTCCATAGAATCCTTGTTTATTTGTGAAAAATATCAAAATTTTGTGAAAATTTGTAAACATTTGTCATTTTCAAAGTTCTAAAGTTTCTGCGTGCAAGACAGATAATTATTCACCACAAAAATGTTTATAACTAGCATCTACCATATGTCCACTCTAGATTGTCATCATTATTAAAAAAAAAAAAAATTATGATATTACGGGGCTATTTTTAAAGATCAGTCCAGCTCTGATGTGGCTTTGAGGGGTCTGTATGTTAGATACCTTCATGAATGACTCCATCTAAGAAACTACACCCCTTAAAGTATTCAAAACAGCATGTAGGAAGTTTATTAACCCATTAAGTATTTCAAAGAAATTAAAGCAAAGTGCAGGTGAAATTTCAAAATTTCACTTTTTTTTTGCAGATTTTCACATTTTATCCATTATTCACTAGAACAAGGTAGATGTGACAGTGGAAATGCAACTTAATATTGATTCCTCAGATTCTGGCATTCTTAGAGATATCCCTTATGTGGCCCTAGTGCACTATTTGGCTCAACCACAAGTCTCAGAGTAGGAGGAGCACCTACCGGACTCTAGGGTCTCATTTTCATTACCACTTTATTTAGGCCCCATTTCAGGTTTGCGGACACCCTAAGGTGCTAAAACTTAATAAACACCCCTAAAAAGACCCCATATTGAAAACTAAAGTGAGTATAACGACCCCACAGGTGTTTTGCAAAAAATGTTAGCGTTAGGCTGTGAAAATCAAAAATAAATTATTTTCCAACAATCTGCAATTTTAGCTTAAATTTTTCATTTTTACAAGCAATCCTGGAAAAAAGCACCCCAAAGTTTCTAACGCAATTTCTCCTAAGTTCGGCATTACCCTATATGTGAGTATAAATTGCTGTTTAGGTGCATGGCAGGGCATACAAGGGAGGGAGCTTTATTTGTCTTTTGGAATGCAGATTTTGGTGGGTGCCATGTCGCATTTGCAAAGCCCTTAAAGTACCAGAACAGATGAAACCTTCCAGAAGTTGCCCTGTTTTGGATTCAACACCCCTCATGGATCTGACCTAGGGGTGTATTGTGCATTTTGGAAGCACAGGTGTTTCATATTCTTTTTAACATTGGGCCATGAAAATGGCGGGGAGCACATTTCCGTCATTGGCTTCATTTTTATAGCGTTCACCGTGTGGTATAAATGACAGGATAACTTTAATATATGGATTGGTTCAATTACAAGAAAATAAATTTTATATAGGTTTTTATATTTTATCATTTTTACACATTAGAATTTCGTTTAGAAAAAATTGCGCTTTTATGTCGTCATAGTCTGAGAGCCATAGCTTTTTTATTTTTGTGTAGGGGCTTGTTTTTTACAGGATGAGTCGACATTTTATTGGTATCATTATGGGGTTCATATGAGGCTTTGATCACTTTTTATTAAGGTTTTTGTAGGCGTTTTGAACAAAATACAGCAGTCCTGTTAGTGTTTGTTATTTAATTTTTTTTTTACAGCGGTCACCAGGCGGTATAAATTACATCCTAGCTTTACTCAGCAGGTCAATACGATTACAGCGATACCCAATTTGTATTTTTTTTATATCTTACTGCTTTTACACAATAAAAACACTTTTATTCAAAAAGGAAAACACGTTTTTGCATCGCCATAGTCTGAGAGCCATAACTTTTTATTTTTCTGTGTACAGAGCTGTGTAGGGGCTTTTTATATGGAAAGATTTGGAAGTTTGTGGAAAGATTTGATGTTTTTATTGATATTATTTTTGGGGGGACAGATATTCCATGTGTGAATTCCATGAGGCATTTGGGCATTAGAAATGTAAGTAAATTCTAGGCAGCAAGCATTCGGTTATACTAGATTCCGATCTGTCCTTCACCCCTATATTCAATCCTTTGCCCGTTCCTGTCACCTGCAACTCAAGGACATCTCCAGAATCCGCCCTTTTCTCACTGTTAAAACAACTCAATCTCTCTGCTCTTATTCTTTCTCGTCTTCACTACTGTGACTCCATGCTTATCAATCTCCCTCTCTGCAAACTCTCCCCTCTCTAATCTGTCCTGAATACAGCAGCCAGGCTCATCTTTCTGTCCAGCCGCTATACTGATGCCTCTACCCTGTGTCAGTCACTGCACTGGTTGCCCATTCAGTACAAAATACAACAGAAACTCATCACTCTCACCCATAAGGCTCTCCACAGCGCTGCACCCCACTACATCGCCTCCCTCATCTCTGTCTACCACCCTATCCGCTCTCTCTGCTCTGCTGTAGATATCAAATTACAGGCCACAATCATTCGAACCTCCCATGCCCGTCTCTAAGATTTTTCACGTGCGGCGCCAGTTCTCTGGAACAAGCTACCCCATACAATTAAACACACTCATAACCCCCAAAGCTTTTAGAGTGCCCTGAGAATAAATCTTCTTAGGCAGGCCTATCAAGATCCTTAATTGTTAGTCCCTGCTTTTCTGTCACACACACTTCTGTCACTCCCTGTACTTGGGCACACACAGGCATTATCTGTTATATAGATGTATGTCTGGGTGGCAGGTTCATCTGCTTTTTATGTAAACCACCCCTTAATTATGTAACATGGCTGGACCATTGTGTTCTGTCTGTACTTATACCCCCTAAATTGTAAAGTGCTGCGGAATATGTTGGCGCTTGATAAAGATTATTATTATTTATTAAAATCACTCCTCGACTACTGAGGTTATAATAATGCAATATAATTAAGAACACTGCTGAGAAGTGATGTCTAAAAAAAGTGTTAATGTACTGTCAGCGCCAGTGACAAGGAACACACAAAATTAAAATGTGTTTTTGTCTTTGAGGGCCAATTCACGTAACGTTATTATCCGCTGTTGATGGTTCGCTACCCCAGAAAATACTAAGTCAGGACTGTGACGGGGCCCTAGGAATTTACAGGGCATACATAATCTAAATTAGACTACATTAGCTCTTTTTTCCAAATGTATATCTGTTTTGTCCAGCACATTAAGGGGGACATTTATGAAAACTGTCTTGGTATAATACATTCTTTTCTGCCCATAGCGACCAATCAGAGCGCCCGTTTCATTTTTTTCAGAACCCCATATGAAATGAAAGGGGACATCTGATTGGTTGCTATGGGCAACAAAGAAAGTCTTAGACCAAGACCGTTTTCATAAATGTGGCCCTAAGCATTTATGCTTGGCCTACAGAGCAACCGCAATCCAACTCAGACTGCATCCGCCATGTAGATTCCTATAGCCCCATTATGATATCCATCTTTCAAGGTATACAACTTAGGCTATGTTCACATTGCTTAATTGCGGGACGTATTTCGCCCCGCAATTACGCCGTGTGTACGGGTGCGGGGTGGGTGGGGGGGGGGGAGGGGTGGAAGCCTGCTGGCCCCATAGACATGCATTATCCACGGCGCGTATACGCCGTGAATAATTGACATGTTACTTCTCTCCCCGCTCGCCGGATTGTGCGAGCAGGGAGAGGACACGTAATCCATAGTTCTCTATGAGAACTGTCGTTTACCGTAATGACTGGGACGGATTTCAGCCATAATTTGTGCAGTACGGCGTGAATTACGGACCAAAATCCATCCCAAAATAAGCCTTGTGCACATAGCCTTAAAGGGGCTAAAAAAGATAATGGCAAAACCAAACCCATAAGACATAATTTCACATTGTATTTGAGCTACCCAGCATGGAAAGAAATAGATTGCTAATTTCATAATGATGTGCAGTCATACCAAAAATGATAAAACCACAGGAATATGTACATTTTTAATATTAAGTTTCCAATATTCTCCAGTGTTCAAAAGTTTAACAAGTTGCAGAAATCTTTACAGTATGTGAAGAAATTAATTTTAGTTAACTTTATGTAAATTTTAGCATGGAAGCATTTAAGTCTAATCTAATCAACATTTTTGGGTAAAAAAAGCTTTATGTCCATTAATTTACCCGAATCATTAAAACCCCATTATTAGTCCTTGGTTTTTGCGCTTTCCAATAAAACCTAAGTGGTAGCACACATAAAAGCATTTCACTTAACAACTTTTTCATAAATGTGCAAATGAACTATAAAAGTTGTTTAATTCAGAAGAAGGAGTCATTGTGTTTGGCTTTTCACCATGTAGACGTAATTAAGGTAGCAGGACAGGTAGAGGTGCGAACAGACGTAATATCTTTATTTATTAGTTATGACGAGCCACGGTGCACATCATGTATAATTAAACAACTACTGCTTCTCTATCCCCCAAGAAATATAGCAAAACCTGTAAATAAAGACTAGCTATGGGACTACAAGGAATTTGGTCTTGTTTTCAGCCTGTCTTCTCAGCCATTTCCTTTAGTCTCAACACTAAAGCTGTCAGACTTAATTAAGAATTATTGAGAATAAGTATTTTAGCCCTATAAATCTACATTTGGCCAAAGTAACTTGGGCATCTTTGCGAACATTTCTTTTTAAAGAAGCAATATCTCTTAGTGAAGCCTAATTTAGGTTCTTGTTATAAAACTTTATGCTATAAGTGGCTTTATAACTTTTCGCACAAAACAAGTCTTGTCAGGAAATAATTCTGATTATATTTCTGGTTTATTACTGTACTTAGGGTTGACTTTGGTGCATTTATGTTTCTAACATTATTGGAGTGTGATCACTCTATCCACCTCATTTAGTGTCTTTAAGCGGGCTTACTCTGAGATGTTAGTTTAGAATACATATTTCCTATTTTCTGCTAAGAAAAGCAGAACCAATAAACGGAAATGCTGGTGTGAATAAAAACTCAGTGCAACTCCTCGTATCACCATGTTCTCCATATATTTAAATTTACTATATGCCCTTTTTTAATACTTTGCAGCATATTGTAATCATTTTAACTACAACTATTTACAACTCGTATATGTATCAAATTGACATTTATTTTTTGTACAATTAATGAAATTAATTAACTGCCTGATGCAAGTAGCCTTAATTTGTACGAATCATAAAACTCATTAAGATATTGATCATAAATATTACTATATGACATATAGACATGTATCATTTATAAGAAATTACCATTGTTAAACATATTGGGCCTTATGTATGAAAACTGTCCAGCAGGAAGACTGTCTTTACTGCCGATAGCAACCAATCAATCAGAGCTCAGCTTTCATTTCATTTAGTGCTCTGGAAAAATAAAAGCTGAGCTTGGAATGGTTGCTGCAAAGACAGTATTACTGCTAGACAGTTTGCATACACAAGGCCCATTGGGACACATTTACCAAGGCAGTTGTCCAAAAATAATATTAAGATGGTATAAACTTAGTCTAAACAAGTTTAACCTGCACCATTTTTATCAATACTCTGAGAAATATGGCAAATTGTAACACTGTCTAGTCTAACTTAGAACGAAGTCACTACTGATAAATCTCCCCCATTGTCTTTTAGCATAATATTATGTTGTTAATATGTAAGAAAAACTCTAGTGTTTTTTTTCTCGCTTTTCTATATAGCGAATAGTTCATCAAGACATTTAGCTAAGATGGGCAGTGTGGAGTCTTTACAAAATACCAAGGGGATCCATAATGCTTTGCCAACTGCGACTAACAATTCCAGTTGTGTATTAAAGCTATTAGTATTGTAGTGTAGTGAAGAAATTGAACAGTTCTGGAAGGGAGAGGCATGGACCGCACATCCTCACACTATACGTTGATCTAATGCTTCTCAGCAAAAATTTACAAAAATGAATAGGAGGTTCTTAGCATATATTTTTTATCAAAACGTATAGGCCCACTTGCCACTTCACGGCAACCTCTATAAAGTGGGTCCCTACACTAAATGGGGGCAGCACTGCATGGTGGCCACCGCCGCAGTAAAAGCCACACAGATGGGGGGCACAGCCCAGTGGCCCAACAACACCACTGCTGCCAGACCTAGCCCCTTGGCTCTGGGCTCCACCACCACAGCATCACAGTAACAATGGCTGCCATACACTACTGCCATCAAAAAAAGGAAAGGTTGACACAGCTTACCTCTCCTGGGCTCCCTGCAAGCAGTCTGAAAGAGAAAGGGCATTAACCCTTATACAGACTACTGCTAATTAAAAACACCTGGGCCACCTGGGAGTGCTGAAATTGAACAGTGATTTCATTTTATTCTGAAAGAGGTCAACGTGAGAAAAAATTAAAAGAATTGCTTATATTCCAAATCTTATGCTGTCCTCCCCATTTAGGCCGTCACAAGGTTCCTGCTGTTCACTGCTTTCTGGTTCCATCTTGACACACAATAAAATGAAATATCAATGAACAGCTGGTACCCGGTAAGGGCGAGGCATTAGTTGGAGATCGGGAATGTAATTTTTTTTATTTTTTAACCACACCACAAAAATGCTCGTTCATGCCCTTGTCATCTCCCGCCTTGACTACTGCAACATCCTTCTCTGTGGCCTCCCATCTAGCACTCTCGCTCCCCTCCAAACCATCCTTAACTCTGCTGCCCGTCTTATCCACCTCTCTCCTCGCTACTCCTCTGCCTCTCCCCTCTGTCAATCCCTTCACTGGCTACCAATAGCTCAGCGAATTCATTTAAAGGTGCTAACCATGACCTACAAGGCTCTCCATAACATCACCCCTCCATACATCTCTGCCCAAATCTCCAGATATCTCCCCTCACGCAATCTCCGCTCCTCACAGGACCTTCTTGTCTGTTCTCCTCTTATCAGCTCCTCACATAACCGTCTCCAAGACTTCTCTCGCGCTTCCCCCACACTCTGGAATGCACTGCCCCAACACATCAGACTCTCTGCCACTCTCACCAGCTTCAAAAGCAACCTGAAAACCCATTTCTTCAGGATTGCCTATAACCTACAATAACCCTGCTGCCACTGTACTACCCCACAAACATGTCTGCCCCCTCCTCCTGTCTCTTCCCTCCTCCTTGTAGATTGTAAGCCTTTGCGGGCAGGGTCCTCTCTCCCTCTGTACCAGTTATACGTCATTCATTGTCATTATTGTACTCACTTGACATATCATGTATGTGACCCCCCCCCCCTCAAATGTACAGCGCCATGGAATCAATGGCGCTTTAAAATAAATGTTAATAATAATAATAATAAATAAATTCAAAATGATTTCCCCAGACAACCCCTTTAACAATAATGTATAAACGTAAAGGCTACATACAGTTGACATTATATGTATGGACTGAATATCTTAAGTAAACTCTCTAATCAAAAGAATAGTTATTAGAAATCTTTCAATTTTCCTTTAACCTAATAGGGAGGTCAATATCTGGAATGGTAAGTCCTTGAGTGGTGTTCATATTGACTCGCTCACTAACACATTTTAATGAGAGCTGCTGAGATAATCAATTGTACGGTTTGATTCAATTAACTAGCGTCCCATCACTTCAGCAGATGGCTCCAACCATTTGACTTTTATGAGGTGTCTTCTATGGAGCATAAAAGTAATTGAAAGAACTTACTGGTATGCACTTGATGTATTCAAACATAAACGAGAGATAATCTGAAGATGCCTGCTAAATATGGAGATTAATTCAGGCAGCTGCTTTGGAGTGAGCACTTTTTTGGTTTTCAGCTTGTGCTTTTGAGAATAAAAAGGTAATCAATAAACCATTATCATTAAAAGTGAGATGCATAACATAATAGACTTTTAGCTATATGCTATACAGATCACTGGATGTTATGTCTATAAATAGATATAGTGATTCATTTGATTAATATACAATTTACTTATATGGTAAAAACTCATACAATTGAGCTCAAAAGTTTATATACCCCGGCATAATTTTTGCTTTCTTGGCCTTTTTTCAGATAATATGAATGATAACACAAAAACTTTTTTTCCACTCATGGTTAGTGGTAGGGTGAAGCCATTTATTGACAAACTACTGTGTTTTCTCTTTTTAAATCATAATGACAACTAAAAACATCTCGCCTACAATACGCCAAACAGCACAGAGACTAGCCTCAAAACTTCTGGAACAAGGTCATTTGGAGTGATGAGACCAAAATCAAACTTTTTGGCCACAACCATAAACGTTAGATTTGGAGAGGTGTCAACAAGGCCTATGGTGAGAGGAACACCATTCCTACTGTAAAGCACGGAGGTGGATCGCTGATGTTTTGGGGATATGTGAGCTACAAAGTCACAGGAAACTTGGTCAAAGTTGAAGGAAAGATGAATGTAGCATGTTATCAACAAACACTGGAGGCAAATGTGCACTCATCAGCCCAGAAGCCACGCATGGGACGTATTTGAATGTTTCAACAGGACAACGATCCAAAATACAAGGCCAAGTCGACCTGTCATTGGCTACAGCCGAACAAAGTGAAGGTTGTGGAGTGGCCATCTCAGTCTCCTGACCTCAATATCATTGAGCCACTCTTGGGAGATCCCAAGTGCGCAGTTCACGCAAGACAGCCCAGGAATTTACAGGAACTGGAGGTTTTTTGCCAAGAAGAATGGGCAGCTTTACCATCTGAGAAAAAAAAGAGCCTCATCCGCAACTACCACAAAAGACTTCAAGCTGTCATTGATGTTAGAGGGGGAAATACATGGTATTAAGTTTACATAAGCATTAATATTCTTTTGTTCCAAGTAATGGTCTATGCCTTTCTTAATTTCTTAACGACCCCCTGCCAACTTTTGACGGCGGACGGTGCAGGTCATCTGTTTGCAGCGATGACAAAAGATGTTGCTGCAGACAGAAGGGTTTTGCGACTTCCAGCACTGCCACTGCGCTAGGAACTGAGCTGTAGTTAACAGCTCCGTTCCTAAAGCAGTCTCTGTTAACGCCAGGGATCGGAGCAAACCTCCGATCCCCGGAGTTTAACAGTTTGATTGCAGCAACATAATCAAAGGGGATTCCCCTGCCCCATTGCATTGTGTCACCGGGATTCGCGATGGAGCCTGGAGGATATCTATACAGTCAGCCCTGGGGACCAAGAGTAGCCCCAGGGCTGTCTGTTTAGTAAACCTGTGGGCAGTAAACACTGTGTGCTACATTGAAAGCAACCTGTGTCATACTGACACAGAATCTAATGTATTAGCATACAGGAGTATACTAATACATCATCAGGTGTTAAAAAAGTGTAAAATAGCTATCCCTTAAAAGGATTTTAAAAAAGTAAAAAAATTCCACAATAATTTATATGTAAATTTAAACTATGCCCCCCAAAAATAAAACTTCTCCAGCATAAAACAATTCCTCATACAGGTGCAAAAATAAAAAAGTTACCACTGTAAATTGTAAAAAATATTTTAAAAAATAAAAGTTCAAATCCCCTCCCTTTTGCTATTTTACAAATAAAAAAGTTACACATATTTTGTATCTCCAAGTCCAAAAAAGTCCGATCTATTAAAATGTAACATCACAAAACGGCGTAGAAGAAAAAAAATCCAAAACAAAATTGCATATTTTTTGGGGGTCATTTCACGTCCCATAAAAATTGGAATAAATGTAATCAAAAAAGTCATATGTATTCCAAACTGGTGGCAATAAATAGTAGAGTACAGCCTGCAAAAAAATGTCCCTTCACTCAAGTCTGTAGGTTTTAGTACAAAAAAGTTATTGGTTACAGAAAATGGCGCCGCAACACAAATGTCAAAAATAGAAAATGTTTGGAATTTTTTTACGGTACCAAAACATAAAAGAAACCCTACATGTTTGGTATTGGCGGATGTGTATCAACTTGTAGAATACAGATAACTCACAGTTTTTACTGAAGAATGAATGACATAAAAACAAAACTACCACAAACATGCCGCAAGTAAGGTGTTTTTTTTTCACATTTTGCCCCACTTAGAATTTTTTTTGCAGTTTCCCAGTATATTCTATGGTAATATGAATAACACCATTAGAAAGTACATCTTGTGCCACAAAATAAAAGCCTTCATACGTCTATGAAAAAGTTATGACTCCAGGAAGGCGAAGAGGGAAAAAACGAGCGTGACAAAAAAAAAACAATAGGCCTCGGCGTTAAGGGGTTAACAATGATCAGTTACTGATATAAAACCTTTGATTACCATGACTGTGGCATGATTAAAGGGGACTTCTCCCTTTCATCATATCACCAGGTTTCAGAGTGAAATAACCAAAGACTGGGAAACCCCTCTAAAGAATGGACTTCAGTCCTTTCTGTTCAGTAAGCCTACTGGTAGGGCACACTCTTCCTAATGACACAAGAGTATGCTGCACTAGCATACAGGAGTATGCTTATACACTCTTAGTAGAAAGTGAAGTTATAAAACAGTCATATCTCCCTGGTTAGCACTGCTAGTGTCCAGGGTTCAAATCCCAAAAAATGACAGTATTCATGAATAAAGTTTGGATAATCTTCCCTTGTGCATGGGGTTTCCTCTGGGTTGTCTGGTTTCTTCTCACACCTCAAAAATATACAGATAAGTTAATGTGATTATGAGCCCCAATGGGGAGAAGTACAAATGCCATTTCTCTGTCTACAAAACTATGGAATATGACACATTACATAAATTAATAAAATAAATAAAATAATATCTTAATGGGGTTAAGAACTCATCATAAGAAATAAAAAGCCATTGAAAAAGTTGAAGAATTTATTATAAAATGCACTACATATATGTATGTATTGTGTATATATAGAGTAACAAAAAAAAAAATTAGCTTTCATTTTATTTGCCCCTGAATCAAATTTGCCGTAAATCTGAAAAAAAAAATGGTCTGTAACCCAACCCTAAACTAGGCTTAGTGTTTTTAGACCTTTTTAGGGTTACCGTATATACTCGAGTATAAGCCGAGTTTCTCAGCACAAAAAATATACTGAAAAATCCAACCTCGGTTTATACTTGAGTCACTGTCGACGTTTGGGCGCTGCGACGTTCCGTGTGCGCCGGCAGGGACACTTCTGCTATATGCGACTCCTCCACTGAATGCCGAGTACCTGACTGCGTCTGGGCGCGGCGGGCGATCTCTTCACCTGTATGCGACTCCTCTGGGAGCGAATAATGTTGATTATACCACTGCGGTGCTGAGTGCGAGCGCCCCCTGCTCCGCAGTGGACTCCGGATGGCTATAGACTCACGGCTGTCCGGAGTTGCCTGCGCAGCCTGATGACATCACACTGCCTGTGCCTGAAGACGGAGCGGAGTGCCCGGGAGTCGGAGCAGCGAGGGAGCGAGGTAATATACCTGCCTATAAGGGATATTTACCTGCCTATAACCTGCCTATGGGAACATATGCCTGCCTATAACCTGCCAATGGGGACATATACCTGCATATGGGGCCATATACATGCCTATAACCTGCCTCTGGGGACATATACCTGCCTATAGGGACATATACCTGCCTATAGGGACATATACATGGCTATAACCTGCCTATGGGAACATATGACTGCCTTTAACCTGCCGATGGGGGACATATACCTGCCTATAACCTGCCTATGGGGCCATATACCTGCCTATAACCTGCCTATGGGGGACATATAACTGCCTATAACTGCCTATCGGGGACATATCCCTGCCGATGCGGACCTTAAACTGCCTATACCTGCCTATATAATTTTATTGGTATCCATTTTTATTTTTGAAACTTACCAGTAGCTGCTGCATTTTCCACCCTAGACTTATTCTCGAGTCAATAAGTTTTCCCAGTTTTGTTTGGGCAAAAGTAGGTGCCTCGACTTATATTCGGGTCAGCTTATACCCGAGTATATACGGTAATTTGGTGCTTCCAGGTCTAACTGTGCCATTGCTCGAACATCACTTCCAGTCCTACGGCACATAAGGCTAGAAGTGAAGTTGAATAAAGTGGCACCAGTGGACCTGGAAGCACTGCCAGTTAACTCTAAAAGGCCTAAAGTTCTTAACTGTAACCCGAACTTTGGGGTTTGGTTATGATCAGGGCTAAGAATAGAGTAAAAAAATTGATTTTATTTGCTTAAGCATGTCATGTATTACATGTCCTAACTTCCAGTGTTTCCTGATTGATTTGTATTTTTCTCAGCGCTCATCTCTTTTTTGTATTTTCTGCATGGTACTTTTACTTTACAGTGTTTATGCATAATATGATACGCTTTACTATGTATATTCGCACACCTGAAATGTATTGACCTGTCTTGCATCAATGTTGCCTTTACTACTGTAAAACAATTTCCTCCTCTTTGCTGTTTGAATAAAATCTTTTTGAATGAGAAAAAAAAATAGATTTTACAAGTTCAGTGAAACCAGTGTCGTCCCGAACATGGGAAAATTCACAAATTTGTACCTTATCATAGTTGGTCTAGATAGCATCTACCTAAAATTACAATGTTTGTATAAAATATTTAGAAATGAGCTTTTATAATATGATTTAAAACTGCTCCAACCTACAGTGTTATAATAGCAAAACAAAAAATGCCAGTGCTCTACAAAAATCTAAGCCAATTTGCTGTAACAATTTACTATAATACGTATCTCAATTCTATTTTAGACTCTATTGAAATCATATGGAATAAACTATACTGTCTAATACTGGACTGATCTAAACTTACAAAATACTGTTTTTATGCAAAAAATAAAAAAAACTAAGCACAATGAAGCTGAAAATAAAAGGATTAGAAAATATCTCGAGATAAGCAAAACAACATTTGAAAATTAATAGCTTGGAGACTCTACAGTAAAACATGAAGATCTTGACATTTTCTCATTTATCACAAAATCTCTTAAGTATGAGCAGTACTATTTTTAATTAAACGGAGAGTACTTAAGGCTAATCCTCTACTGGATACCAGTTGTGCAAACAGAAACGGTAAATGACTGCATCAGAAAACAAAATAAGACAATAAAAACCAACAAAGGAAAAAGAAGCTGAAGCTCTTATTATCTGTTGGTTGCTTTACACTTCACTAGAAAAGTTTCAATTATAGAAAAATGTGTACTGGGATAATAAAAGCATTGGTAAATGTCATGTTTGTTTCAAAAATATGAGGAGGAAAGACAAAAAATACGGTTATTAGGCGTTAGTAATTTAAACCTTAGAATGCCAAAATGTTATAAATGTCAGCTATGCGCTGTCCCTGTAAAAGTGTTTGTAGATCAGTTTGTAAATGGAAGAAACAAGGAGGGATGCTCATATCATTAGGATTTTCTAAATTAACTAGTTAAAGGGATTTTCTCACCATGCAGTTTCACAGATTCCCAGCCAGCTTCAGGCTCACACTTCCTGGTTGGGCTGTGGGCGGGTCTATTGCAGTGATTCCCATATTAGCTCTGCAATTTCTAGCTGAGCCTCTTACAGTGAAATGACTGCAAGAGATGTAACATCTGTAGTACACAAGATCACAGAGCTCTAAAGAGTAAAAACATGTCCTTATCTTAAACAAACAAAGCTCCATTCCTAGAGATTACACACAGCAGAGAGTGACATCAACATGGACAGACAGGAGCTACCAGCTATTCAGGTATGAGAGAAGAGATGGTCGGTAACCAAGAGAAACTTGTGTGCACTCAGAAGAGAGAAAACCTCTCTTATCTCCTCAGCAAAGCCAAATAAAAAAGCAGTGTATTTGATAAAAATTTACCTTTCCCTACATGTTAAAATCTAATCATTGTAGTGAGAAAACCCTTTTCACAAATAGGACAGCAATTAATCTGGATCCATCCTGCAGTAAGGATAATCCTGTCACACCTGTCCATACACTCAATCAATCACACTCCAACTTCTCCACCATGGCCACGATCAAAGAGCTGTCTAAGGACATTAGGGACAAAATTGTAGACCTGAACAAGGCTGGCATGGGCTACAGGACAACTGTCAAGCAGCTTGGTGAGAAGGCAACAACTGTTGGTGCAATTATTAGAAAATGGAATAAACACAAGATGACTGTCAAAGTTTCTCGATCTGGGGCTCCATGCAAGATCTCGCCTCGTGGGGTAAGGATGATTTTGAGAAAGATTAAGAATCAGCCCAGAACTACACGGGAGGACCTGGTTAATTTCCTAAATAAAACTGGGACCAGAGTCTCGAATATTACTGTTGATAACACACTACGCTTAAACGAAATCACGCAGGGCACGCATGCATTTCCAGGCCTCTTTGAAGTTCACCAATGATCACTTGGATGATCCAGAAAAGTCATGGGAGAAGGTGATGTGGTCAGATGAGACCGAAATAGAATTTTTGTTGTCAACTTCACATACTGTGTTTGGAGGAAGGAGAAGGATGAGTACAACCCCAAGAACATCGTCCCAACCGTGAAGCATGGGGGTAGAAACATCATATTTTAAGGGTGCTTTTCTGCAAAGAGGACTGGACAACTGCACCATACTGAAGGAAAGATGGATGGGGTCATGTATCGCAAGATTTTGGCCAACAACTTCCTTCCCTTAGTAAGAGCATTGAAGATGGGTCGTGGTTGAATCTTCCAGCAGGACAATGACCCGAAACACAGAGCCAGAGTAACTAAGGAATGGTTCCGTAAGAAGCATTTCAAGGTCCTAGAGTTGCCTAGACCTGAACCCAACTGAAAGTCTATGAAACTTAAATGTAGCCCAGTGATAGCCTGAAAGATATGGAGAAGATCTGTATGGAAGAGTGGGCCAAAATCCTTGCTATAGTGTGTGCAAACTTGGTCAAGAACTACAGCAAACGTC
The DNA here is from genome assembly GCA_025379985.1 of Phyllomedusa bahiana. NCBI lineage: Eukaryota > Metazoa > Chordata > Amphibia > Anura > Hylidae > Phyllomedusa > Phyllomedusa bahiana. The sequence goes on along the minus strand of JAODAL010005774.1, from coordinate 87,979 downwards.
TGACCTCTGTAATTGCAAACAAAGGTTTCTGTACCAAATATTAAGTTCTGTTTTTCTATTGTATCAAATATGTATTTTATTCAATACAATGCAACTTAGTTATTTAAAAATCATACAGTGTGATTTTCTAGATTCTTTTCTTAGATTCCGTTTCTCACTGCTGAAGTGTACCTACAATAAAAGTTCCAGATCTCTCCATTCTCTGTAGGTGGGAAAACTTGCAAAATCACCAGTATATAAAATATTTATTTTCCCCATTGTATGTATGTCCCTGCAAATGATATAAAATGTATTATTTGCAGGAGCATACATCTTTATTGAGCCTCCTTATGCACTGCCAGCAGCCTATAGCATCATATAAACACATTCAGTGAGCCTTTAAACTGATATACCCTTATATAAATTAAATATAATATAGACTTCCGGGGGCGGAGCTACCGAGCGTAGCCGCATTTTAACCGAGCTCCCGTCCAGTGCCAAAAAAATCGCCTATTTTCGGGCAAAATCAGTGCTCATAGCCCGTACAGAGACGCATACCTATCCAGCCCAAGAGGCGAAAGAGGGCCAGTGAACGGCGCACATATTACCCGGAAAGTCAAGGAGCGAAAGCCTGCTCCGCAGCCCAAGACCGTGGATCGCAGCGGACGGCCTGCAGCGACGCCCCACGTGGGAAGAAGGGAGGCGAAAGAGCGCCAATAGCACCAGCTATGGGCCGGCACACCGCGGTGACGGCACAAGACTCCGACGTCCTCAGTGCTTACCTTTCCGGTGAAAAAGTGGCCCGGCACGACGTGCAGCAGCGGAGGAGTGGGGGCGCCGAGAACGGGCGGATCGGAAGGCGTCCGGTGTCCCGAGTGGCGCCAGAGACAGAGACGCGGCGGACGGAGGTGACCGCAAGCAGCGGTGAACGCCGAGGAACCTGCAGCTGTAAGAGCAGACCGGACGCGCTCTGAGAGGCGGCGGGTGCAGGACGACTCGCGCGGGTCCCAGAGGAGACGGGCAGCTGTAGTGGGACTTAACTCCGGAGCGGCGGTGACCCAGCGTCTGAACGAGGTACAGGCAGGCGGGCGGGGAGAGCGGAGGAAGGTGGCGGTTGGCGGCAGGACTGAGAGAATCCTACCCTTCGGTGCGCTGGAGCGTGGGCCGGTGGTGGGTCGGTCGGCCATCATGACCCGAGGGCCTGCTCATTACCCTGCCCCAGAGTCATAAAGGACAAAGGTGCCCAACCCAGGCGGCGCTGAGTGTGGGGATTCACTTTTCCCAAAATTGGGTGGTGGACCTTCCGCCCCTGCCGGAGCCCGCCTTTAAGAGGAGAGGACTTGGCTGGAGCCATTTCTGTCCCCCTTTCACTGGACTCAGTGACGGCGGGAAATTAGCCGCCATATTGATTTCTTGGTGGCCCGCACCAATACCAGTGGGGCGGCCCCTGACCCCGCATGCCGACCAACACCAAGATCCCCAGGGCGCCGTTTTATCACACAGTAAGGGGAGTGATTTTAATTGGGCTGCCTAATTAACTTCACTGTGATTCCTTGGGGCGAGCCACGGCCCCCGGCCGTTGGTGGCACACTTCTGATACATATTGGTCTCTGTGAACTGGACTCTGGCTCTGAACCCCCTGCAGGATTTGAAAAGCAGGACTCTGCAGCATCCTAATTCTACAGGGACTTGATTGAAGGGGACAACCTGAGCTTGAGAGCAGAGCTGCTGGGGTTTTGTTGTCTCCCTGGCCTCTGGACTGACCAGGGAACAGAGTAATGCGCCGGATCACTGCGAGGGTTAACTTTCCTCCTGCCATCTGCTTGCAGTTCGACACTACCAGGCTCTAACCACTGGAGGGAGCTGGAGGTCTGGAACTGCTCGACTTGTCTTGTATCGTTGCTGATGTAATCTTCATATGCTGCTGGTTTCCACTGTGATAAGCCTCAATTTTTCTAGCCAGGTGGTGTGAAACTCACAACACTGCAGACACGGTTTGAGGGTAGTTAGAGGTGCCCTGCTACTTTATTGATATGTGATTTTATATATTCTCCCTGTCTCTCCCGAAAGTCTTATCAACACTCCTCGCTCTTTCCATTCCTCTGTAACGGAGGGATGGACAAATATCTATCCAAAAGCCAATCAAAGAGGAATACACGCCAACACACGTCTTTGCCCACGGTCTCAGCTCCTCCAAAAGCTACAAGGGCATCGGGAGTGTCAAAAGGAGCCCCTAAAACTCCAAAACTTAAGGCCCCAAATATGGCTCAGGGCACGCCACCGGGGGCCGCAATGGAGAGCCCTGATTCTCCAGGACCATTCCTAGGAGATGGGAGCACTCCTTCCCAGACATCCCCATCTAGCCCGACGGGACCCCAACAGGGCAATGAGCCATTAACCCTTGCTGCCATAGCCCAAGAGGTCTCCAAACTCATGATGCCCATGATGGATAAACGATTTGAGGTCTTGCATACTTCGATTTAACTCTGCTTAACAATGATTACAGCTAACACGCAGAAAATAGTGGAGCTTGAAAACAAGGTGACATCTTGTGAGGTTACCACTTCTAATGTGGAACAATCTTGCGCAGGCTAGGGAGACTGAGGCGATTTTAGAGACCGAATTGAAGATTGGAAAATTGCAGCAGGAGGAATAACCTCCGCTTTATAGGTATCCCAAAAATCCATTACCGGCGACTCCCTGATCACCTTCCTTACAGATAAGCTTCCCAAAGCCTTAGATATTGACATTCCCACGGACAAATATGCCATTGAAAGAGCTCATAGGTTGGGACCGCAGAGGCAGGAAGGGGACAGGAATGCAAGACCACGCCCGGTGATAGCTAAATACCTCAACTGGGCAGTTAAGGAGCAGGTGCTTAGGGCTTACAGGAGGCGTGACGCTCTCCTCATAGAGGGCATAAAAATCCTGTTGTTTCAAGATTTCTCTGCAAGTGTGGCCCAAAAAAGAAAGCTGTTCACCCCAATTTGCAGGCATCTTCATGGGCAGGCGATACGCTTCCAGCTCATGTATCCCACAAGTTGAAAGTGCAGGTGGAGGGGAGACAGTTGATTTTTGAAGACCCCGCTCAAGCTAGACGTCACTTTCATGTTGAGGAGGGCTAGCAAGAAGATTGTGATCACATAGGGAGACAGAGGGAAACTTTGGATCTAGTGATCCACTGATTTGTTGCTGTGATGCCAATATCGATTCAAATTGATGTTGACCAGGTTCCGCGGACCAGGTTCGGGTCCCAATTGTTAATGTTGGTATTGTTAGTATTATTCCTGATGATTGTTTGTGCTCTGTTCTCCAGGTCTGACCCCATGGATGGGGAGGGGTTGGCAGGGATCTATGGCTCCCTGATCTCAGATGACCTACGCATAGGAAGATGTACCCCGTTGCTCGCTGGGACAATGGGGGCATTGTTAATTAAAAGGAATCATATCTTACAGGAGCTGATGAGGGATATACCATGACGGATAGAGTTAGTGAAGTGGCCATTTCAGAGGAGGGACCAATCAGGCTGATTACTTGGAATGTGGCGGGACTCAATACTCCTATTAAAAGAAAGAAGGTGAGCATACATCTTAAATGTTTCAAACCTGACATAATCTTTTTGCAAGAAACCCACTGGAGAAAAGATAACACGATAGGGCTGCGATGTCCCTGGCTGGTCCTGCCACATGGCCAACTATACTTCTAAATCAAGAGGGGTGGACATTTTATTTCGAAAAGGTCTGGACAATCTAGTAGAGGAAGAAGTGAAAGATGAAGGAGGTAGGTACATTTTGCTAAAAATATTGCTACAGGGTACTTCATACAACTTGTAAATGTTATACCGCCTAATCTATCCAATCACAATTTTTTTGTGAAGCTAAATTCTTTTCTAGTGTCTAGGGCAGATACGAACTTACTCTTGGGAGGAGACTTTAACGCAACTCAATGTCCTTCTCTGGATAGATCTGCATTAAACAGGGCGCCCTCCCCAGCGGCTAGGGACATAATGGGCTTGGCAGAGGACAATATGCTTTGTGATCCCTGGCGCACCCTAAATGCGGGGTCAAAAGAGTTCACGTACTACTCCGCAGTGCATAAAAGTTTTACGAGAATAGATTATTTTCTTATTTCCCTGAAACTGTGGGAGATGGTTTCGGACTCCAAGGTCCATACCATAGCCATTTCTGATCACGCCCCAGTCACATTGCTGATCTCGCGCCCAACACCACAAGCCAAGACCAGATTTTGGCGATTCCCGGGCTATCTGTTGCAATCTGAGAACCTTAAGTCCTTCCTGCAAGTCCACTGGACTAACTACTGGATGATAATTTGGCGCAAATAGGGAATGCCCCTTGTTCTAGGCTGCTGAAAAGGGCGGTAATGAGGGCCAAAATCAATCAACTATGTTGCAGGTAGGAAAAGGGAGGCCCGATCCAAATTTGAAAAATTGCAGAATACACTGCTGTCAGCACAAAAAGAATTAGCGACCACTCCCTCGGACGCCGCAGAAACGGTCTACAAGGAAGCCAAAGCGGTCCTAGACTCTTTTGTACAAAGTCAGGCTAACTGGCTAGTTAAGCTTAACCAGAATAGATACGTTAGGGGGGTGAATCGAGACAGCCGGATGCTGGCGCAACTGGTTAGGGCCCGACAGAGTCGTAAACCAGTGCTAGTCTTGAAAGACCCGACCTCTGAGGCTCAATGTACAACGCCGGAAGAGATCTCTAGGGTGTTTGTTGATTTTTTTGAGGATCTCTATAGAGCACCACCCATTGACATGGATCAGATAAATTCATTCCTGAATGCTGGTACTCTCCCGGGTCTTAGCGTAGAACAGAAGGCCTTTTTAGATAGCCCAATCACGGAAGAGGAGGTGAGGAAGGCCATAGCATCCTCGCCCTCTAAGAAATCACCGGCCGGATGGTTATGGTACGAGTTCTAAAAACTCTTAGGGGTTGGGGATAACGCCAACATTGACTGGCCTATATAATGCAATTTTACCGAATCAGAGAGCAATTGACTATTTCGGAATCTTGCACGATCCTGCTCCCAAAACCGGGTAAGGATCACACTTTGGTTAAAAATTATCGCCCAATAGCGTTACTTAATGTTGATTACAAGCTTCTAACCAAAATTTTGGCGACTCGCCTCCAGATGTTCCTCCCTGATATAACACATCCGGCACAGAGGGGGTTTTGTGCAGGGACGTAAAGCATCAAAAAACATTCGGACGGGGTGGGGGCAAGGGTGAGGGCCTCAGAGCCTTCTTCGGATATCTTGATGCTTTTAAGCCTAGATGCCGAAAAGGCATTTGACAAGGTTTCGTGGCCCTTCCTGTCCGCTACCTTGTTAAGAAGGAATTTCGGCCCGGTCTTCAGAAATTTCATTTCCTACACCCAGGAAGGCTCATCCACTAATCTTTTAATTAATGGATTACTAACCCCTCTCATAGATATGTTTAGGGGTACTAGACAGGGTTGTCCACTATCTCCATTGCTCTTTGATCTTGCACTTGACCCGTTGTTATATTATCTAAAGCCCAGCCCGGCCACTGATGGGAATCTGGTTGATTCCTCAATCTTGGATATAGTGGCTTTCACAGATGATGTGATGATAATTTTGAAGAACCCACGGCACAACTTGCAGGGGGTGTTGCGGGACCTGCGGGAGATGGGTTCCCTTTCAGGATATTACATTAACGTGGATAAAACGAATGCCAGATATTTAAAGGGGACCACCAAAACCGACATGGACCACACTTTACCCATTTAATTGGTGCTCAGCCAGGATACCCTATTTGGGAGTATCAATATCGAGACTCCCTGCCGGGTTATATAAAGACAACATCACACCCTATATAGCCTCGCTGGAAACAAGGCTACACGCAGGGAAAGGCAATTACCCCTGTCCTTGTGGGTAGGGGAAACCTTGTCAAGCGATAGAATTTCCCAATTACTAATCTCCTACTTTCCCCTTTCCACTCTATGTTAGACGTAAGGATGAGATACGCATGAATGCACTATTTCGTCGATTTATCTGGGGGGGGTAAAAGGCCTCGGATTCCGCTAATAATTTTGCAGCAGCCCAAGGATAATGGGGGTATTAACTTTACGAACATTCGGGCATATAACGTGGCCGCGCTGATTCGTATGGCAGCAGATTGGCTGCAAAATACTTTGGTATATACAGACACCAAGGCGGAGCAATTGTTTTTAGGACAGATCTCGCTAGCAAATTTTTTTTACATCTGCCCCCGCATCAGATCCCAGAACAGATTAAGGCTAATCCACTTGTATTTTCAACTTGGCGGGGCTGGCAGAAAATGATGACGTATTTTGGGTTACATCCCCACGCCTCTATGTTTCGTACACTAATAGGCAACCCAGATTTCCAGAAGGGAACTCCACACAGGGACTTCTACAGGTGGGAGAAAGGCGGAATCCTATCGGTTTATGACCTAGTAGACGCAAAAACGCATAGGATCTTACAATTTGAGGAGCTAAGAACTAAATTCCCGGAGGCAGGGGTCTACTTCTTCCCATAATTTATCTGCTCGCAGCTTTCGTTCTAACATTTACTCCACATTTCACGCGCAGAGAATGGATCCTTGACACGTAGGGTCTTGCTCAAGAGAACACTGAAAGGGCTGACTACCCACTACTACAAATCTTTACAGGGGCCATTGGACTTCTCAGATCAACCATGGCACTTGTGAAATGGCGGGAGATGCCCTAGTCTGGGAGGTTCACACATAACTCACAGCATTGGCCAATAGTCGTAAAAATTTTTAGCCTCAAGTAATACTGGGAAATGTCTCTCCAGTTGTACCACAGGGCATACATTACCAGTTAGGGTTACCGCCATGGTAAATTTTTCAAAGCAACAGATGTTTTTTGATGTGGCGTTCAAGAAGCTGATATTTCCACTGCCTGTGGAGTTGCCCGGTGATCCAAGATTTTTGGGACAGGGTGAGGACATTTACAAGAACGCATTTGACTAACTATGTCCCGAACAACCATCTATGGGCCATTTTCGGCCATATAGACACCCATTTGACCCCCTGTGAACCGGGAAGCAGGAAAATTTTTATATATGATCTCAGCAGCAGGTGTTAAAACCATTCTACACACGTGAATACATGAATCCGCGCCCCCTTTTAAGATGTTCTTGGAGAAACGTCTTATATACTGAAAATGGACTGGGTGGAGGCCTCAAGTAGGAAGGAGACTCAGGTCAAAAAGTTCTTTCAGGTCTCGGGTAGTTTTAACCCTCTGCTTCCACAGAGAATACGAGAAGCCAACACAGAATGCTTTAGTTTTACCACATTGTTCCAGGAACAGATATTAAGTGGCGATGCTCTGATCTAGGGATCCGAGATTTGGTAAAGCCCAGATGATGGGAATCATGGGCTAGCGCCTACAATATTGTTTGGCGATCAAAATGCTGGCTCTGTAGAATAGGGCAAAACTTAGGGTCGGGAAAGGTGGAGCCCCATGGAATGTTTTTTACTGCCAAAACAGAAGTTGGGGGGTGGACCCGGAGAGTGGAGTACTTGTTGGTATATGTCTTTGTTTTGTCTGAGCCTCATGCAGCAAACGGTTCGTTTGCTCTCGTGACTTGTGTTTTTCTTTCTATTACTAAGAGAACCTTGTGCTATAGCTGGAGCTAGAATTGGTAATTTGAGCTATAAAGGTAGTGAAGATTTCTTAGCCCAATACACCTGAATGGCACTTATAACTAGATAGCCTACTATACAGGGCTGAGAGCCGAAAGGATATGTTCTTCTGACATGGACACAGGACTGCAAAATGAAGGCTCAGACGGGTTTTAATATGTTTATGTTTTCCTTGTGTTTTTTTTTAATTTTTTTTATTTTATATATATAATAAAAATGGTAATGCAGAATATTCAGGATATAGTTTACTGTGAAATTGAATCCATTGTTTTAAAAATTACAGAATGACCTTACAACTGTGAATTTACTGTACTGTGTATTACTTAATAAAGACATTTAAAAAAAATATATATATATATATAATATAGACATACCAGAATAAAGTAAACGTTACCAGCCTTTGTGGTCACATGCCGTACATGAGCCCAGACATTGGTTGCAGCATCATGTGATCCATGAATGTGATGTTATCAATGAGGAACCAGGAGGAACACTGGCACCCTGGCAGCGTTTGGGAACCGTGGGGAAAAAAAGGGGTAGTTAGGTTCAATTTTAAAAACACTAGGGGAAGGGTGGTTTAGGGGGTTTTTTAAAAGTTTTGGGAAAACCCCCTTTAAAAGTACTGACTTCCAAAAATATCATCCAAATAAAAAGGTCTTCATATTTTAAAAACCCCATCCTTTTCCCAAATCCCTAAAATTTGCGCAAAAACCCTTAAATTTTCAATGCCCAATTTCCCTTGGAATCAACGGGAAAAAATTCCCCTGCAAAAGCTGAAAAATTTAAATTGGCAACATTAAAATTTAAGTCATGAAAACTTTTTAAACTGGGGCCCAGTTTGGGACCTTCCTGACAGACCCCCCCCCCAATTTTTTAAACCCTGCCCTTTGTGTCGCTTTATGTGGGTTTATAACTTTTGATACTAAAATACCTTCCCTGTTATTCAGTGACTTTTTTCTCATGACACATTGAAACTTTAAAGTTAGAAAAACCCTTTTTTGTTTCCTTTTACAATCCTTGTTTGTTTGTCCAAAAATTTTTTAATGTCTTTTTATTTTTTTACATTCCCGGGGCTCAGAAAAAATAGTATTAATTTTTCACTTTTTCCCAAGAAAAATTTGAAAACAAAAATTTTTTTGTTTAGAACCAGTCCATTCGGGACGGGTTTTGAGGTCCCTGTATGTTAGAATAAACTATTCAATTTGGGAAACCTGCCCCCGAAATTTTGTATTAAAAAAACAGAACTTAGAAATTTTTTTCCCCCTCTAGGTGTTTCCCCAGTTTTTTAAAGCAAAGTGGAGGTGAGATTTTAAAAATGAAATTTTTTTTGGCAATTTTTTCAATTTTAACCCATTAACGGGAACACGGTTAGATGTGCCCACATCCAAGGGAGCTCCCAAGTGGGGCCCTAGCTGGAACCCAGCCCACGGTCCCCCGGGCCTATTTGTCTTTTGCTGCCCCTAGGGGGCCAGACCCCAAAAGGGGCGGCATTTCCCTGTGCTGCTAAGGTGCGGGGGCCTCAGGAGGAAGAAAGTCAGACAGTTGGGTCAGAAAACAGATAAAGAAACCCTTTAAGGGCCCTTTAAGACGGAAAAAAAGGGAAATAAACGGTAAAAAAAATCCCAAAAGGGTAAAAACCCCAGGGTAAAGGACCCAAGGGAAACCAAATCGGGAAAAAAAAGCTGAATCAGGAAAAAACCCGAGGTCGGGAAACGAGAAAGCAAATTTACAAAAAAACCCGGTAGAAAACCCCCCCCCGGGAAAAATCACCGGGGGGGGCAAAAAAAGCCTGGTAATCCCCAGGGGTTTTTAAAAAAGTCCCCCCAAAAACACCTCTGTAGTAAATTGGGACAGTCTCCCGGCCCCTTTCCCTCTTGGGGCTGGTGTGCCCGGCCCTTTTTTCCCGAGTACCCTGGGGGAACCCTTGTTTTTTCAAAGGATCTCCGCAGCCGTTTTGGGTGGGGAAAAACCCATGAGATCCCAGCTGCAAAAGGCCTTCCCTCCCAAAAAGGGGAAATTGACAGGTAAATCAAAATAAACAAGAAGTTCCACCAAGGAAAAATGCAACCTAAATTTTTTTATTCCTCTGTTTCCCTGTATGTGGCCCGTGTGTTATTTAACTTAACCACAACCCCCAGAAAGGGGGAGGAGCTTTTTTTTCTTTTTACCAGACTTTTGGGCTTTTCCTTTTTAAATTGGGATATTTTTTTGGCCCCCCAATTACGGGTTTGTGGACACTCTGAGGTGTGGAAACTTAATAAAAAACCTCTAAAAAAAACCCCATTTTAAAGACCGGGACCCCCTTTTAAGGAATATTTTTAAACTTTTGAAGTGGGGTATAAAAACCCCCACAGATCTTTCACAAAAACTTTTTTTCACTTTTTTGACCCATTGGGAAATTTTTTTTGCGGTTTTTCCCATTATATTCTATGGGACAGGGGGTAAGGGGCCACAAACAGAAATTTACATTTTCGTCCCGCAAAAATTTTAAACCCCCTTTTTGGGTTCAAGTAGAGGGAAAAATTTAAAAAAAAAAATTTAAAGGGCTCTTGGAGACGAGGAGAAAAAGCAAAACGGGGTCAAACCCCCAAAAAAAAAAAAAACCCCTTTAAAGGGGGTTTTAAAGCTCCCCCAAACTTTTCCAACAAAATAATAATGCAGTGGGTCAAAGGACCACAAGTTAGAAGAGACGTGGGTTTCCCAAGAAAAAAAATTTTTTTAAGGAACAAAAAGTAAACCACCAAAAAAATGGTTTAAGAAGTTTTAGGGTTTTTGGGAAAAATTGAAGTTAAAGTTTTGCCCTTTTTTCCCTACTGAACCTTAAAGGGTTTTTTACCACAAAAAAAAAATTGATGTGAGAAGCGGGAAAATTTTAAATAGTAAACATTTTCACCTTTTCATCTTTAAAAAACACCTTTTTCCCGTTTTTTGTTTTAGCTTTTTTCCCTTTTAGTGACCAATGGGTTTTCCCAGCCATTTTTCCCCCGGGGTTTTGCCCCAGGGGATGGACTCTCAGTCCTGGCCCTCACATGTTTCAGGGGTTCACCTCCCCCTTCGGCGCTACCCGAAAACCCTTTTTTCCCTGTTTAGTAATGCCCTTTAAAACTCCCTGTTGAGCGAGTGTTTCAACCACGGGTTGCTGTCTTTCAAACCCGTCCCTCTGAAATTAGTTTTAAGGGTTTGGGCAATAAAAAAAAAAACCCGGGCAATCAGGAAAGGGTACATAAAAAAAAATCCATTTTTTGGTTCCGCGGGGAAGCCCCTACCCGGGCTGAGCTATAATGTAGCTACTCATAGCTCTTTAGATAAACAAACCTTTGTTTGACATGCGTGAACGCACTGTGGGGAAAGGAGGGTTTGCCCCTTAAACCCTTTGGGTTTTTCCTGAAAGGGGGTCTGTACATAAACCCCATTCAGAAAACCGATGCCCCCAAAACCACTTTTGCAGAGATAATCACTCAATTTTTAAAAACCGGAAACTTTTGGGGGAGTGGCAACTGCTACTAAAAAAAAAAGAATAGAAGTTAAAAAAAAATTTCAAGAGTTAATTTATTTTTTTCCTTCCTGTTTTTCGGATGTTTGCTAAAAAAAAATTTATATAAAGGGGTTTCCCGGGATGTTTTCTATTATTTATTTCCCGTTAAAAGTTAAACCCTTGCTTTGCAAAAAGTATTCGGCCCCCTTGAACTTTTAAACCCTTTTTGCCACTTTTGGGGGTTTTTAAAAAACATAAAAAATATATACTTTTTAATTTTTTCAGAAAAAATCAACAACAAGGGGACAAAAAATTTGAAGTGGAAAAAAATTAATTGGATTTTTTAAAAAATTTTTGTAAAAATAAAAAAACCTGAAAATGGCGCGTGAAATATTTTATTCACCCCCCTTTTAAATTTTCCCATGCAGCAAACTCCCCCTTCCAGCAAGTTCATTTTGGGGATCCCGGGTTGTTTCCGTTGTTGTCCTAAATGGCTATGAGGAAAAATAAAACCACCTTGTGTAATCAAGTTCTGTAAAATGCAAATAGCTCTGTGATAGTTTCGGGGTTTTTCTGTTTAAAGTGAAAGAGACATCTGAAGACCAAAAATTTCACCAGGCGGGTCCGGTTTTAATGTTCTGGGAAAAATTTTTAAAGTCGGATTTGGATACAAAAAAGTTTTCCCCAAAATTTTTTTTAAAACCCCAAGGGTTGCACTGTGCAAGCGATCATATTAAAAGGGGAAAAAGGGTATGACCACTCCCAAAATCTTCAAACCCCCGGGTCCCCTCTAAATTTTTCATCTAAACCCCAAGGGGGAAAGGACTGATCAGAGATCAGCAAGAGGCCCATAAACACTCTGGTTAAAATTCCCGAGATATCCAGTGAGGGGGGAGAGTCTGTAAAATAGGAAAACCCAACAGCTTTTACACTGCCCCCAAATTTGGCCTTTTTGGAAGATTTGGCAAGAAGAAAGCCAAATTTCCTAAAGATACCCATGAAAAGGGTCTTGCTTTAAAATTTTTTCCCCAAGCCCCCCTGGGAAAACCCCAAAAAAAAACATGGGGAAAAGAAGGGGCTCCAAGATAAAACCCAAAAATCGGAATTTTTTGGCCCCAAAAATGAAAAAAGGATTTTTTTTGGCGTAAAAGCAACACAGTCATCCCCCTGAACCCCCCCTCCCCACTTCAAACAGGGTGGCCCCCAAAAAAACAAAACCCTTTTTCTGGTTTGGGCCTCCCTTTTCTTCAGGGGACGGGGAAAGGAATGTTGGAGCCAAAAACGGGAAACCTTTTCTGGAAGAAAACCTTTTGGTGTCTGCAAAAACCGGGAAGGGGACGGGATTTAATCTTCCCAAAATTTAAAAAAATGTTTCCCAATTTACTAAACCAAAATTCCAATGGAAGGGGTTCACAAAAAAAAAGGAATCCAGGTTTTAAATTTTGGGGAAACCCAATGGGGCAAAATTTAAATCTCTCGAGGGGAAAAAATTGATAGAAACTCCCCCCAAAGCGCTTGAAAGGATCGAAGCAAAAGGTTGGGCGCTAAAAAATTTAAACTTAGGGGGCCCCCGAATTTTTTCCCACGCCCAACTTTTCCCAGTATTTTATTTTTTTAAAAAGGTTTAAAATTTTTTAATAAATTTGTTCCACTTCACAAATTGTGTCCCATTCTTTTTTGTTGATTTTTTTAAACAAAAAAAAATTTAAAATTTTATATCTTTATGTTTGAACCTGAAAAGTGGCAAAAGGTTTGAAAAGTTAAAAGGGCCGAATATTTTTCGAAAGGGCCCAAATTACCCTAAAATTTAAAGACTCAGATGAAAATAAACCCCAAAGATTTGCAGAAATTCCAGGCCCAAAAATTAAAAATTTTCCCTTTTAATTCTTTTCTTGCCCCTTACCTTTTTGAAAATATTTTTTAAGTCCCAGATCCTTTTTAAAAACAAAAACCTAAGGTATTTTAGCCTTAAAAGGGGTTTTTTAAAAAGTAAAAAAAAGTTTTATATAAGACCCCCAGTTCTTTAAAAAAAAAAAAAATTTTTTTGGGAATTTCGATTTTTTAAAATTCCCGGGTTTTAGATATTTGAAATTTTATGGAAAAAAAATTTTTTAACTTGCATTTAAAAATCGGTTCAGTTAGAGCCTTGTCATTTAGAAAAAAAGTTTCTCCAAATTAAGTGGCAGATGATTCTACAAGGTCACCATTTTTGCAGTTAAAAACTATGATAATCTTAGTGGACATATCAAGTATTCAATAATCCACAGCAAACCCATATAAATACAGCATAACTAATCTGATCCAGCTCTGGAATTCAAACACTCATAAGTACAGCACAAAAAAAGAGATTAATAATAATTATTGAGCCAATTCTGCTAGACAGCATGTATTATTATGCTGAAAGTATTCTTGTCACCATTATAAAGAAAAACTGCAACACAGTACTATGTCAATGAAGTGTTACTACTGTGCATTATAAGCAATTCAATATCATTTTTTCAGAAACGGCAGATGCTGGATGTGATTATGTCTGCTCAATACATTCACAGTATATGTAAAACATATGGCTCTAACATATGGAATTTTATGTCATACAGTTGCATAAGTTGTCTTTTGACTTCTGTTGGAAAAAAATATATACGTAAAGTGCTATATACGTTTTCTTTTAAAGGGGTAAACTAAATACCCTTTCAAAACAGACTGTGCGTGTCCTTGTAAATATGCATGTTATGTTGTACTATATATATGGAGGGAGAAAGGGAGAAAGAAAGAAAGAGAGGGAGGGAGCACATAATTCCAAAGCCGGGTGCCCGCCCCGTAGACATGCACTGTCAGTGGCGCATATTCGCCGCTAACAATTGACATGTCAATTCTTCCCCCGCACATACAATACGATGGTATTGTACGTGCGGGGGGGGGGGGGGGTGTACGGTTATTCCATAGCTCTCTATGAGAGCTATGAATTACCGTAATGGCAGCGCACATTTTGCTGCTTATTAAGCTCAATACGCGCCAAAATATGCATGCAATTACGCTACAAAATAAGCCGTGTGAACAGATTAAATAGATTGTGACTAGATTGTACCACCCCAGCTGAGGATAGCACAAGCTTGTGACAGGGATGCTGTTTCCAGCGCTGTGTCCCTTATTTTTTTTATTTTTTTTTTATCAGCAAATAAGTGTTTATTGATAAATGATATAAAGGTAACAGAATCAAAGATGTAATCATAGCAACAATTATCCATATAACACTTGTGAACATCAATCAAACAAGTAAAAAAAAAAGGAAGGCAGGCCATATTGCATGTTACAGAGTTTTGGTTCATAGATACGAAACCAGAGTTGAGAAAGGCGCTTAACATCATCAGCAAAATTAATAAACGGATAGTAAGCAAATGATTGGTGCAGATAGAAAAACAGGAAGGAAGCGTTAGTCTAAATAGATCGGACCCAGTAATATACATACAATTATTGACAATTCTTGCTTAATAGCTTTCAGCCCTAAGAGAAATAAGCGGCATCTGTCCATGGAAGCCATTTATCCCTTTTCCCTGCGACTCATTGTGGCGGCACAATAAGACTAGTCTCAGACTGAAATTGGTTATTTACTCTGTTAATAACCTCTTTAATACTCGGGGTGACAGGAGATGTCCAATTGGCTGCTATTGTGAATCAAGTGGCAGTAAGGACATGTAACAGGACAGTGTGGAATGTGAAAGGGTATGTCATAGAGGGAGATAAATCTAGTAAAGCTAGTTCGGGGGGAAGGCGAAAATCCAGACTAATAATGTCTTGTAGCAGTTCCTCCACTTTAAGCCATAAAGGAGACACTATCGGACAGTTCCACCACATATGGAGTAGGGAAACCTTTTTGTCCACATCGCCTCCAGCAAAGATCAGAATACTCCGGGGTCATGTGGGCCAACCGAGTTGGTATTAAATACCAGCGCAGTGTAATCTTTTTGGATAGTTCTATATGATTGGCACAACTAGAGTGTTTGTTTATAATGTTCGCTGCCTGAGACCATAAGTCCGTAGGAAAAACTTTTCCCAATGAGAAATCGTCATCAAATAATGTCTGATAGGCGGCAGAGAGGCTTTTCGTAGACTTAGAACGATTCCAAAGCAGCGAATGAAATGGGGAGGCTGGACCTGTGCTGGTTGCCCATTCAAGCGTTTGTACCGCGTGCCTGACTTGCAAAAATAAGAAGAATTGGGTGTAAGGAATGGAGAAGCGATGCCTTAACTCCTCAAAGGAGCAGAACTGGTTTGTAAGAAAGAGCTCACTAACTGACTTTATTCCGACGTCAATCCAAAGGCATATGGGGATGTCGGGAGCGAGACAATAGAGGACTGAGAGTGGGCATTTATTTCTAGATACAGAAACTTTCCCTTTCAGTACTATATAATTACGCCATGCTGTTATTGCATGAGATAGGGTCAATAATTTGGGTTCTGGAGGTCTCCAACCAAACAACATTGCGATTAAATAGTCTCTAAAGGAGCCTCTAGAGATAGTGGAGTTTTTAAGGGATAACCAACCCTGAGAAGCAAGGGAACACCAATATAGAGACAACGTTTCTAGCACTGAAGCCACATTACATTGTAGAAGATTGGGGACAGAGAGGCCGCCCTGATTAATTTTCCTATATAGATGCTGCCTTAGTACTCTGGGCCTCTTCAGGCTCCAGATGAAACGGAGTAACTGGTTTTGGAGTTTGGTTAATATTTCTTTAGGGAATAGAAAGGGCAAGGATCTCGAGATATACTGTATAAGAATTTGGGCAGTAACACCATTTTTGTTATATTGACACGCGCTAACCAGGACAGCTGAAATTTGTTAAGTCTAGTGATTTCTTCTGTTAGAGGATTACTAAGGTCCGATAGATTTTTTTCTGTAGTAGTGTCAATGCCAGGATAAATCTTTATTCCTAAGTACGGAATGAATGAGTCAGAACAAATAAAATTTATCTCAGACAGCTGGTGTTTGAGAGAGAGAGGGCAGTTTACAGGGAGGAGGATTGACTTTGAGACATTTAACTTATAATAGGATATGTGCGCATACCGGTCTAGCAAGTCAAGCATAACAAGAATATCGTCAGCATACAAACACACTTTGTGGACTTTCTCATCTATTCTAATACCAGCAATTTCTGGGGATCTTCGAATATGTTCGGCCAGAGGCTCTGCACAAAGGTCATAGATCAAGGGCGATAATGGGCATCCCTGTCTTGTCCCATTTGTAATTTCAAACTTTTCTGACAAAAAAAACGGGAGGCCAAAAATTTGGGCAAAGGGGGGCCGTTTTAAAAAAAGTAATGGCGGAGAAGTTTCTTTTTTAAAAACCCAAAATTTTCTTTTTAAAAATTGTTTTTTAAAAACAATACCCTTGACAACAGCATTACAAACAAAAAACAATTTTTAAAAAGGATTACATAGAAGCAATCATTTGAAATGTCCAAGCATCCCCCTTGAAAAGAAAAAGAAAATATTATCAAGGGGACAGTTCCCTTTTTTCTTTTTTATAACAAACAAAAAATTCAAAATAACTATGGAAAAAACAGTTCCAAACATAACTTTAAACTATTAAAAATTTCGGGCGGGGTCCCAGTTCCCCTTCCATGGTGCATGTCTCGAGGGCGACTCCACCCTCCCCCCAAAACAACTATCTAGTGGCAAACGTTTGCCCCCAACAACATCCCTTTAAATTCTTTTATCACGAATTGGGTATACCCCCGATCCTCCATCCTCATTACCCCAAAACAATCCCCAAGAAGAGTTGGCACACACTTCAGATTCAAAGACTGGTCCATGTTTTTCCCGTTACGTGGCCCCAAAATTTCCCTGTTTAGTGGGAAAATCCCATAAACAATAAATTAGTCCCCCGCGGGGGGCCCACATTTAAAAAACAGCTTGGGGGTTTGGGCCCCTTTCCCAAAAATTGATGCCCCCTGAAAAGGGTTTGGTTAAGAAAAGGCGTTTATGTGTCCCTTTTCAGGGAACACTCAGTAATCTGGGGCCATCGAAAGAAATTAAATCGTCAGCGAATCCCATCCAAAATCAAGATGTGGAGTACCAGCATCTCGTTCATGCCACTTAGCCAACCAAAGTTTTTTTAGTCATACTCAAACTTCAAAAGGGTTATTTGTAATAGAAAGAAAGCTGTGCCTCCTTGTGGGGGGGTTTTAAGGAATTGTACGTTAAAAAGGGCCAAAACGTCCCAATCTGCAAGTTTTTAGGTGTCGATTCACCCCATACATACTAGCGGCTTGAAAAATATTTAAAAAAAAAGGGATCGTGGTTTACAAAAAAGGCACCCGAAAATCAGAGAGGTTTACATTTGTTTAGAGTCAAGTGCAGAAAATGTTTTATTTGATGCAAACCCAGGGTGCGCCAAATCTTTAAAGGGGTGAATGGGCTTTCCCCCCCGGGGAAAAATTTTGGTTTTCTTTTTAAAGATAGGTATGGGGGTAGTCCCTTTTCAGGTTTTTTTTAAGGGTTTCCTTTAAACCCCCCCCACCCCCCCCCCCCCCCCCCCCCCCCGCCCTCCACACTGGCATTAGAACTGATCCCTTTTTCCCCCGGGGGGTTTATCGTAAAAAAGTTTTGAACAAAAATTAATAATTTACTTTTTGGCCCGCCCCAACCCGATCTAAGGACTATCCTTAAAATCGTGTTGACTGTGGGCCCAGTCGTTTAAAAAAAAACGGCCCAGGGGGCCCCTAAATTGTAAAAAGGGTGTTGGAAAAAACCCAGACCACCGTTTAACCTCCCCTTTGAAGGGATTAAACGAAAACGGCGCCCTCCCCGTTGTCCCAGATAAAAATTTCCCATATTGCGCATTAATTTTGTTTTTTCCCTCTTTCCCCGTAAAATAAACACAGCATGTGGAAACTCCACCATTTTTAAAAAAAAATTTTTAAACCCCCCCAAAAAGGTAGGGAAAATCAAACCCCTCCCCTTTACAGTTTGTACAATTTTGTCATAATTTTTTTTAAAACCCTTTAGAAGGGAACAAATGCTGGGAAATTTGGTCAACCCAAAAACGCTAATAATTTAAGGGTGATTTCACCAGCAAAATCGGGGGAGGGCCTTTACCCCATGGGCTTTAGCCGGTCCCTTTAAGAGCATTCCCTCCTTTTATCGACATTGAGTTTAAACCCGATAAAATTCCCCCTGTCTTCATATCCTCAAGAATTGGGGGGCAAAGGGTTTTGTCGGGGGGGTTCCCGATCATCAGCAGCAAGTCCGTCCGCAAACGCCCGTGACCCCGGGTTTTTCCCTTTGTGGGGGGCAGGATACCTGCGGAAAAGGGTTTACTGGGGTTATAGATGAGGGGGGGATCGATGAAAAGGTTGAATATAGGGGGGAGAGGGGAAACCCCCGCTTCTCCCCTAAAAAAGGGCAATAAAATGGTGATAGGTGTTGTTGTTTAACCGGTGTTGTGGATTTGGAGTAAAGGGGGGCAATTTTAAGGGTTTGGGGAAGAGGGGCCCCAAAAAACCCCCAGCGCAAAGGGGTGGCATTTCCCGGAAAGGGCCAAAAAC
This sequence comes from Phyllomedusa bahiana, assembly GCA_025379985.1. Classification (NCBI taxonomy): domain Eukaryota; kingdom Metazoa; phylum Chordata; class Amphibia; order Anura; family Hylidae; genus Phyllomedusa; species Phyllomedusa bahiana. The sequence goes on along the minus strand of JAODAL010005774.1, from coordinate 69,303 downwards.
CTTGCCCAAAAACTTTTTCGGCATTTCCCGGGCAAAAAAACCGGACAACCCGGAAAGCTCCCCCGCCCGCGGGCCCGCGGAATGGCTGCTATACCGTCGGGCAATTTTTTTTTGGAGTGTTGTTTGCTATGAAACCCTTCTGGGTGGGGAAATTTTGTGTGGCAAAAGTTTGCATCCTAATAGGGCCCCTATTTGCTAGAATCTTTTTAGTTCTTTAAATTTTAAAAAAGAGATAGGTTTTAAAAAAATGTCACAAAAGAAAGGTCCCTTTTTTGGGGGTTTAAAAACAGTAAGTGCGTGAATCATGAAAACATTTTACTTCAGTAGATTTGGGTAAAGATGCCAGTTTAAAGATTTGCTAAAAGAGGGGATATTTCTTTTCTGTAGTAATTTTTTAAAATTCTGTCGAAAAAAACCCTTCTTTTCCCGGAGCTTTTCCCCTTCCCCCCCCCCCCTTCACCCCTCCAAACCCCCTCCCCCCTGTGATTCCCGCCTTTAAGGGAGCTCGCCCGCTCGTCATAACTTTTGGCATTGACAGTTTAATTAAAAAGGGGGGTTACCTTTTGGGGATCGTATTGGGGCGGGGTCCCCTAAAGTGATTCTTTTAAAAAACCCATGAACTCTCTTTCTATTCCCCTTTTATCCATACAAAAGGCCCCCGAGGAGGCGGGTTTTATTGCCCCAAACGGCCCTGCCCCCCCCATGGCTTTTCTGTCTTGCCCAAAAGTTTGCCCATTGTTTACCCCAACTGTTTAAAACGGGGTTTTGCTTGGGATGTGTAGGTTGGGCCCTTAAACTTCCCCCTGGGAGGAAAGCGTTTAAAAGGTGCTGTTCTTCAACAAAGGGGTTTTTGGGTTTGCAGTCGGGGGTTTTACAAGAAAAAGGGTTTTGGGGCTTTGGCCCCAAACTGGAGTGCATTCCCGAAACTTTGTGTTGGGGCCTTTCATTTCCCGCTGACATTAAAATGATATTTTTTCCACGCATACAAACTTTTTTGTAGCCCCCAAAAGCGGGGGAATTTTGGGGCGGGGGAATCGCATTGGGCTTTCAAGGGAATGCCCCATTTAATCCCTTTAGAAGGTCCCTTTAAAAAAAACAGATGGGTGAAGGGGGACCCGGGAATCTCCCAAATTGAACCCTATACTGATGGTGGGCCCCCTAAGATATCGTGATCGGAGACCCCAAAATTAATTTTGTTGGGGGGGGGGGGGGGGGCCACAAAGGATGTGGGAAACGTGGGAAAAGTGTTTTGGAAAAATTTCTTCCGACTTTAAATTTACACCAATGATGAGTGCAGTGGTCGGTTTTTGGAAAAAATTTTATTCCCCTTAAAAGGGCTTTTGGCGGGGGACAGTTTCTTTGGGCCCGGTTGTTTTCCCCCCTTTTGGTGTAACTGGGGGCTGCCAGAAAAAAGTAGGAGCTGCCAACTATGGTTTCTGGGCGCCCGAGGAGGGAAATAACCCTTTCGGAAAATTTTTAAAAAGATAGGTTTTTTTCTTTACATTTGCAGAGAAAGCAGCTACATTTGACCCTTTCCAAGGGGGGCCTTTTTTGGGTACCAAAAGTTAAGGCATGCGTGTTGGCGCGTTTGGGGGGGATTGGGAGTCCCCCCTTAAAAACGGGTACTTTAAAACCATTTTTTAGACGGGTTTTCCCCCTTGAAAGAGCTTTTTTGTCCCCCATTTTGCCGGGGGGGGCAAAGAGGCTTTAATCAGGGTTTAGGATTTGAAAAAATGGAATTCCTTTTTATGTCCCCTTTTGGGATCCGTCCAAATGGGCCCCTGAAAAGGCTTTTATTGGCTTTTCCGTCCCGACTTTGCGGCGCCCTTATTTTTGCTCCATCCGGGGACATCTTTAATAAAAACCCCCAAAGGTTAGTTGGCCCTTAGCCCCCTTGAATGCGTTCAAGGTCTGGTCTTCAACCAAAGGGGAAAGGTTCCAGTCGGTGGCTCAGAAACGGTGAGGGGAAGGGGAAGGTGAAGGGCCCGAAACCCGTTGTTAAATTTTAGGTGAATAACTGAGATAGCCCAAAGCAGGGAAATTTTTTGTGGCCCCAAAAATGGGGTATTTTGGTCATTCGCATTTTATCTTTCAAAATCCCATGAAATTTTGAAGGTTCCCCCAAATTGACCGTGAAGGTCCCGGGGATTTTCCCAAGTCCGATTCCCCTATGATATGATCCCTTAGTACTTGAAAGCCGTAAACAGAAATGGATTTTAGCCTGAACAATAAAATAAAAAAAGTGAAAGTATTACCCAGGAGCCTCGGGGACAGGAGGGAGAAGTGTAAGGTGTGAGGTCGGGGTTACCGCTCTCCAGTAGTCAAACCTTTCCCTACGACCAGGTCTTCCAAATGGGAACCCCGGGAGTGTCTGCCGTGGGTATTGGATCTATCCAGTCTAGGGTCAAGAACTGTGTTAAAATACCCCATCATAATGAAGGTTGGAGTGTGGTTTCGTAAAAAAAAAAATCCACAGGTTGTTGAAAATTCCCCCCCCCCCCCCACAACACGGCGCATAGACCATTGCATATGTATATATGACATTTCCAATAGGACTCTCAAATATAAAAATCTCCATCGGATCAGCATATTGGTTTCCCCTATGGACGCATTGTCCCCTTCCTAAAGTATATTGCCACCCCCTAAAATTTAGAGTGATAGTTTTTCCAGTATCGGGGGATCCAGCCCAAGGAGCTCTAATCGGGATGAACCGTCCCTCTGCCAATGTGTTTCTTGTAGAAAAAACACCTCTGCCTTTGATAGTTTCATATGTTTCATGACCTGTTTGCGCTTTTCTGGGATGTTAAAGCGTTAACCAAAACCCGGGGAGCCCCCTTCCCCATTCTCCACCTCAGGGTAACTCATCCTGTGTCCCACTGTGGAGCTGAGGAGCGGGGCATACTGCCCAACTGAAGAACACAAGAGGCTCCCAGCGAGCGTCCCCATTGTTCCCGCATGTAGCGTGGGAGGGGGAGCCACAAAATCTCTGAAAGAGCCCCACCACCCCCGCCCCCCTACTAATCCTGCACAAAGTAAAGAGAAGAGGGGACACTGCACATAACAAAAAACAAATACATATAGCAATGCCTAACCAACTTTGTAAACATTTGGCCTGTATTAGGCCCAAGTTATAAACAATGTTTAACAAGTTGAAAACAAAATTTTCCCACAAACTGTTGTAAGAGCCAGAGCTCCAAGGGGAGGGGGGGTCCCCCTTTGAGTAATTGGAGTTACATGAGCATAAAACAAATTAGAATTAAAACAGCTTCCTGTCTACCTCCTTCCTGCAAGTGGGCAAAAAGATTCGCTGGACAAAGAAGGGAGGGAGAGAGAAAAGGCAGGGAGGGAAGGAGAGTGGAAGAAGGGGGGAGAGACAAGTAAGTACCATCTTTCTACCTGAACTATCATTTTACAAAACTAAAGACCTGTGAAATAACACTGTTGTCATCGATCAGACGATGCGCCGTTCAGCCAGGTGCATTAGGAAGGAAGCGCCGTATGTGGACGCTTGGCCGTTCTCCACCACTCTCAACTTCGCTGAATAGAGCAGCTGGAATCTGATTCCAGACTCATGCAAGTGTTGACAAACCGAGTGATATGCTTTACGTTTCTGCGTGACCTGTGTGAGAAATCCTGGAAAATTAGTATACGTTCGTTCTCCACCTCAGCTCACCGCAATTTGACGGTTATGCTTTAAGGGAAATTCTCTTTGATCGGCCAATTCTGGAATTTGGGAATAACCGGACGGGGTCTGTTCCTTCGATCCCAATGCTGCCATACAGTGAACCCCTCCCATGAGGAGAGGGTTTCTTGGAGTATCCAGTCCCAATGCCGTGGCCAGGTTCGTGGTCAAGTACGAGGCGAGAGCATCCCCGGGCCGCTTTCCGGGATGCCAATAAACCGAAGGTGTTGGCCGTGCGCGGTTTTCCAGGTCATCAATTTTATTTTGTAGGCTGTTGATCACAGATTGTTGGGCAGATGACGTTCCTTCGAGTCTGGTGATGTTATCCTCTGCGACTCCGGTGCGGGTCTCCAGCTCCGCCAGCTTCTGCGCGTTGTTTGTGATCTGGGCTAACGCCGCGGTGACAGAAGCTTGGATGAGATCTATCTGTTTATCCAGGATGGGAAGTATGAGTCTGGACACCTCCTGTGCCATCGCCAAGGCCTGAGCTGAGGCATCTTGGGGGGAGGCAGGGCTGGCAGCCGGTGTTGCAGACTGTAGATGGTCTCTGCCGCTCGTAGATGGCGGTGATTGTGCCATGGCGGTGTTGGTTTTGGATTTCGGTTGTGTTTTGTTTGGACTGGCTTTATGCTGGGACCGATTTGTAGTTGGAATGGGTGGTACTTTATCCGTAGCCGTCTTTTGAGAGCGTGTACGTTTAGGGGTGGTAGAAGAACAGACAAATTTTTCCATAGTTTGAATTGCCTTGTGAGGCGGTTCAGCAGGATTTATCGGTTATTAGTTGAAGTCTCTCTACTTGGGTTTCAGGGCTGATGCTGTCGCAGTTGAGAATAGGAGCTTATCATATATGCAGTATTATAAGCAGATGCGTAAGGAGGAGGCCCCCGAGGCTCCCAGCCCTCACATAGGCAGCGGCAGCACTTTTCAACAGGGAGCTGAAAGATGTACTTTGTTGCTATCATGTTCTCCAGCAGTAGGTGGCAGTAGAGACTAAGCCAAGAACCGTCCCTATGGAAGGTGTGCAGTGTTAACTGTGCCAGCAGGTGGTAGCAGGATTTCTTCTAGTCAACACAGCTGTGCATAGCATTTAGAAGAGTCTGCAAAAGGTTTGCAAACGGTTGAGGGGGGGGGGGGGGTTGTGGGGGTAGTAACACGTGGCCAGGTCTCTGCTTGCTCCCTGAGTGGCAGAAAGTAGCGTTGTTTGTGTAGAGGCAGTGACTCTGGAAGGAATCTCTCCTTAATCTTATGCTGTGGTAAGCAGTTAGTGTCCCCAGGCAGATAATGGGCAAACACAGAGGGTCAGAATCAATCGCCCATCTAGGGCCAGAAGTCCCCGCTCGCCTCCCCCTGTTGTGTAGGTCAGGAACTTTGTGGCCCGGGGATCCACAGTCACTCAAATGAGGCAGTGTTACTCACGGAGCCGGTTAGACTCTGCTGTGCAGCTCTAGGCAGCGATGCCGGCTGTAGGCGCTCCGCAGACCGCGCGCAAGCTACTTGTCCCGGTGCTGCCGCGCCTCCGGTCACTCACTGCTACACGCTGTGTCGCGCCGACACTCCGGGGTCTCCGCCGGGTTCCCCAGCTGCACGGGCCGCCTCCGTTCTCGTCGCGGATCCTCCGCTGCTTCAGCTGCGCGCCGTCCGGCGGGTGAGTGAGGCGTCAGGAGCAATCTTCACAGGTGCGTCCACCGGTCACGATCCACCCCAGATCCCTCAATATCTCTCCAGTCCCCTTAGCACGGCCTCGTCTCCTGGGCTATAACGTGCGCTCGGGGGGAGCAGGGCCGGGGCTCAGCGTTGTCTGTTGGCGTTGCTGTAGGCCGTGGCTGACCAAGATGGCGACCGGGCCTCTTCTTGCAGACCCCTCGCGGCACTCTTTACCGCCACGGGCTCCCGGGGATTCTCCAAATTTGCGCGTTCCAACTCCTCCACGTGGTTTTCTCGTGGGCTAGTGGTTTTGGGAGCTGGGATGGCCCAGATATTAGCCAGATTCCGTCGCTTGGCTCAGGAGCCCATGTAAAATGCGGCCATGCGTGATGCCCCGCCCCCGGAAGTCCCCTGAAAACCAAATTTAAGCAGCACTCTTCTCATGTAATTCCAATTAATTCTGTCGAACGCTTTTTCTCCAGCCAAAGAGAGAAGAGAAAAAGGAATTTTTTGCATTTGTGCCATTTGCATTACGTTCAGAACTCTCCTTATGCCATCCCTTGTCTGTCTTCCTTTGACAAACCCTACCTGATCCCCATTAACTAAATGAGGGAGAATCTCGTTTATCCTGTTTGCTAGTATCTTTGAGAATATTTTTATATCAGAGTTTAATAACGAGATAGGCCGACAGTTGGTTACTTGGTCCTCAGGCTTACCTGCCTTATGAATGGTGGAGATATTAGCGCACAACATTTCAGCCGGGGGAGAACCTTTTTCAGTAATGACATTAAAAAGTCGAGATAGATGGGGGGGACAGAATATGTGCTAACAATTTAAAATATTAATTAGTGAGACCATCTGATCCGGGGGATTTGTTGCATTTCAATTGAGCAATGGTTTTCCCTACTTCTTGGGGAGAAATGGGTTTGTTTAAGTCAGCTAATTGTTGCTTCGTTAAAGAGGGGAGGAAGACTTCCCCGAGAAATGTATCAATATCCTCATCAAGGACTCTTGGCACAGACGTGTCAGACTTAATATTATAGAGGGAACTATAATAAGTGGCGAAGGCGTTAAGAGATTTGTTGTGGATCTAATATCTGTGTATGAGGGGGAAGTGATGCAGGGAATGCGAGTCTTGGCCTGTATTACTTTAATTCTACGGGCTAAAATTTTACTGTGTCTATCACCTTGGAGATAGAAGTTCCAGCGGAGCTTATTCAAACGGAATTCATATTGTTGGAGCTGTAAAGTATTCAATTTGGCGCGAAGTAACGTTGATTGATCTTTAACGAGCCGTGATGTGTTTGCTTTAAATTGCGCTTCTAGTTGTTTGATTTCGTCTGAAGAATTATAGACAAGTTGTTCCCTAGAACGTTTTCCCTGGCTGTTATTTTCATGAATATCCCTCTGATGTATGCCTTATGGGCACACCACAGCGTCTCCTCAGAAGGCACTGTAGGGGCATTTAGTTAAAAAAAAGTCCGTGAGGGCTTTCGTGACTTCCTTGACCACTTTTTCCGACTTGAGTAGGAAATTATTTAGTCTCCATGGAGAATGAAAAGTGGAAATGGAATTGAGTTGAAGGGTTAGGTATATTGGTGAATGGTCTGACCAAGTTTTATACCCTATTTTGGAGCTAGAAACCAGTAGTAATGCCGCACTATTTAGTAAAAAATAGTCAATTCTGGAATGAGAGTTTCTAGACACAGAGTAGAAGGTGTAATCTGTTTCAGTTGGAAGGGCATATCTCCAAGGATCATGTAAATTTTCTTCTGACACTAAGCTGTTCAGTTCAGGGGATGATTTAGCGTAGCTCCCAGACCTATCTCTGTTTTTATCGATCACCATATTAAAGTCTCCGCAAATCACTAGATTGCTTTTGGACTCTTTTTTGGCTCTGGCGAGTACTTTCGTGAGGAATGATAATTGACGTTGATTCGGTGCACAGATACCTACTAACATGAAAGCTACTGAGTTTAGTGTACAGTTCAGGATTATATAACGGCCATTAACGTCACTGATAGAATGCGTGAACGAAAAAGCAACAGAGTTCTTGATAAGGAAAGATACACCAGCTTTTTACACGTCTTGCGTGGAGTGATATGCATGAGAATATTTTTTGTGCTGAAGTCTAAAGGAGTCTCCTGGACACAAATCACATCTGCGCGAGACTGAATAACTTCCTTCCAAAACAATTATCTCTTGAAAGGAGAATTCAAGCCATTGGCATTTAAAGACATAAATTTTACACCCATTTTGCAACTTGAGATATGTGAGTTATGGTAAAGCTGACGACTAAGAGTCTTCGGAAGAGGCCTGCAAATAAAACCAGGTTAAGAAGAACATAACCATAATAAACCGACTTGAAAAAAACAGATGCAACAAATGCAATAAAGATGTAAGGCAACATGTAGAAGATAGAACAGATGTTGCCACGTGTAGGGGATTCCACTAAGTGGGAATCAAGGATGGGGCAAGTCATTGCCTAATTCTCTGAGGGAGACAAAGAGGAAATCAGAGGTGATAGTTCCTACTCAGTCCAGATCATACAACGTGAGCTATGGAGATCAAGTTCGCATAGGATGTAAACCGAGTCAGTCATTGGCCCGAGTCTTGGTCCTGTGATGTTTCTCCGACCATAACGGTGTTATAGCTTCCGGTCTTGAATTCTGACTTTTTTGAGGAGTTGTATTGGGTGAGGAGAGCATGTCCCATGATAGTAACAGATCTTTTGCCATCAAAGGTGTAGAGCAGACCGTTGTGATGTTGTTCCTAGTAACGATCAGCTTCACTGGGAAACCCCAGTGATAGTTTATATTTTGGTCTCTTAGGATTTTAGTGTAAGGAGCGAATTCTTTCCGCTTGAGCATCGTCCCGGCAGACAAATCTGGAAAATTTGCAATGTTGGCGAATCTATCAGGAAGAGATATTTTGCCTCAAAGTGCTTTCATGAAATAGTCCTTGGTTTTGAAAAAATGGATTCTGGCAATCACATCTCTTGGTATTGCTGGTGCTAGGTGTTTAGGTTTCGGTAATCTGTGGATACGATCTATCTCTAGGTCTGTTTGAGTGGCATCTGGCAGGACTATAGCCAGGAGATCAGTCAGGAAGGGTGAGAGAGCATCACTGGAAACCGCTTCAGGAACACCTCGTATGCGTATGTTGTTCTGTCTTGATCTGTCCTCAAGGTCTAATAGTTTAGCAGACAGCTTCTAAACTTCTCCTTCCAGATGTGCGTTTGCATCAATCAGTAAGTTATGCGATTTCGTGAGTTCAGCTATTTTTTTTTCAACATGGTCAGTCCTAGAGACCAATGATTGGATGTCAGCTTTAAATTCAGTTATCATTTGCTTAAAGTCACTTTGTAAACTTTCCCAGAAGGAAGAAAAGAGCTTTAGCATAGTTTTCTCCATCAACGAGGTCTGAGTTAGTTCTTCTTGTGGTTCCATGTCTAGGGATTCAGATCCTGCTGGTGAGTTGGAAAGTTGAGAGAACGGATTCGAGGATTCAAGAGTTTGTAATGAAGGTGAAGAATGTTGGAAAAATTTTGTTAGTTTTGCGGGTTTTATTTTAGGATTTCTTTTTGCTGCACTCCTCATCCTTTTCTTTTTGATGAGAGAGGACATGGAATAAGACGTTCCCTCTCCTGATTATTTGTTTATTTTTTATTTTTTTCAAGGCTTGGGAGAGAGATGTTAGATTTCTCTGTGATGGCCTGAAGAGGGCAGTAGGGTAAAGTCTTTGAAGAATTACCACAGGGGACAGTTCAAGTTGTGCAGCTACAAGCTGGTCTGTAACAGGTTGCCAATGTGAAAGCCGGAAAAATATGTATGGGAAGCAGGGAGCACAGGATCTTATGGATTTGTATTTCAAGAGCACAGATCACTCCTTGTGGGAATAATGTATCAATCAAATCACTGTGATATAAGGGAAACTGGTAGGAGCAGTGGCCTTATATCAGAAGGGCTCATAAAATAGCGTCCTATGCACACGTGTGGGATCAGGAGGGATCCTGAAATGGCGATTTGTGCTCGAGTCCCAGATAAGGGAGCCTGTAGCCCCAATGTTTCAGGTGGACCTTCAGGGGAACTCCCACCCTAATATTGATGGCCGAGTGACAGTTGTGGGGACCGATAGTCCCAAGTGTCTACTAACACTGACCGGGGTGATGAACTGCCGGTCACTTGCGGTCTCCGGCGTCTGTCCGCCACATCCACGGCACCCGATGTCCATGCTGGTGTTGGAGCCGGGAACTGCCGCGCCAGAGCCTGTCATCCTTGATGCAGCTGACAGCAGGAGAAGCCGCTCGATGCTGCCGCTGGCCCCAGGAGTTTCCCCGCAACTATCCGCCGATCACTTACGGCCTCCGGGGTCGGTCTGCTGCGTCTGCGCACCCTCCAATGTCCGCGCTGTTGTTGGGGCCCAAGAACTGCCGTTTCAGAGCCGGAGACAGTCAGGCTTAGTGTCACTGGCAGCAGGAGAGGCCTCTCGGTGATGCGGCTGAGTCTGGGGCTTCCCTACTTCTATCCGCCAGGCGCCTGTCAGCGCGCGAACCTCCAGCGCTCCCCTCCGTGCTCCGTCTCCGGCCTCTTTGGATTCTGGCTGCGCCTCCACCAAATGCTGGGGTTTTTCGGTCGGAAGACCTTTCTTTCCACTCCTGGGACCTTCAACACCCAGCCAAAAGGTATGAAGTAGTAAAATTCGGGTTTAGGTGAGCCGTTTTAGAGGATCTCCATCAGAGCTCAGAACTCAGGCGTCCGGCGCCATCACTAGCCAGGCCACGCCCCCCACTGTGTCCCTTATTCTGTAAGGTGCAGTAGATTTAGAATATTTAATGCTCAAATCTGGCAGTTTACAGCTTGTTCTGCCAGAAAAGAGTCCAGCTTAACCCCTTAATGCCGAGGCTTATTTTTTTTTTCCATGTTCGTTTTTCCCTCCCCGGCTTCCCAGAGACATAACTTTTATTTTTTCATCTACATAGACATATGAGGGCTTTTATTTTTCGGGACAAGATGTACTATCTAATGTTATTATTCATATTACCATAGAATATACTGGGAAACCGCAAAAAAATTCTAAGTGGGGGCAAAACGTGAAAAAAAAAGAACTTACTTGCGTCCTGTTTGCGGGTGTTTTGCTTTTACACCGTTCAATCTTTGATATAAATGATGTGTTATCTGTTTTCTGCAGGTTGATATGCATCCGGAAACACCAAACAAGAACAGTTTATGTTATCTTTTGGTACCATAAAAAAACTCCAAACATTTTCTATTTTTTAAATTTGTGCCGCAGTGCCACTTCCTGTGGCCAATAACTTCTTTTTATTTATACCTACGGACTTGAGTGAGGGGCATTTTTTGCACGCTAAAGGATACTTTTTATTGCTACCAGTTTGGAATACATGCAACTCTTTTGATTAAATTTATTCCAATTTTTATGGGACGTGAAATGACCCCCAAAAAAACCAAAATGCAGTTTTGGTGTTTGGAATTTTTTTGTTCTACGGTGTTCAGCATACAGGATAAATGATGTTATATTTTAATAGATCAGACTTTTTCAGACGTGGTGATACCAAATATGTGTAACTTTATTTTGTCAAGGGTGCCCTGATCGCAGTGAGAAACGGTGCACGGCACGCAGGTGGAGGTCTTCTACTCCGCTTGGATGGAGGAGGTCACCCTTATACACCATATGGAGGAACTTATTGCACACACTGCTGAAAACTCAGAGACGTTTTTTCATACATAGACCCTTTGGGTTCTGTCTCAGTCTTCTCCAGAACTCTAGACGTTATGTACCTATGTTTATTTCAGAGATCTACGGTATTTGGCCCCTTCACTTCCTCTTTTGAGAGCATGTGTCTTCCAGGGGTCTGGTGGGTGCGATGTGGCACCGTCGCTGATCCTCTTTATCTTCACCCGCCCTATGCTTCTTTTTTTTCAATTGTCTTCTACTTTCACCCTCCTTCTCTTCCATCTTTCCCTCTCGCCACAATTTATGGGTTCTGTATAATTTGACTCTTTTCCTGGTTATATAGCATTGCCATTTATTTTTCATGATCTTGATCTTTCTCACTCAAGTACATCATATGACTTTATTAGCTAAACATACACAGGTTCATTACCCAACAGACGGTAATTGCTCATCTATATTTGGATAGCACAATGTGATCATTGTGTATTTATATCATGATTACTCTCCATCCCATAAATTATGTGGCTTTGTTTGCATTCATATTGTAATGTCTATATAATTAATACTCTATTAACATTTCATTTGAAAAAAAAAAAAAAAATACTGAAGTAAATTGTAATTTACAATTTATTATATTTTCTTTACAGGATTATGGAGACTGGTGCTCAGAACTGTTAACAGTAAACTACCAGACATCGGAAAAATTTACAGAGCAAGTACTGTGGGCATGCATCTAAAAAAAAAACTCTCAAAACAACAGTAATCAGAAAAACAAGGAAAGATTGTCACCATTTAAGTTCTAAAATTTCTCTTCTATATTGAACTCCAGATAAAACCATTAAAACCGATTCAGTAGAGCAAAACATACTTGGCTCACATTTCAAACCTGTGCTGTCCCTACTTATACTGCTAGTGACACTATCACTCCATGACCCTGAATCTATCAAGATCCTCTGTTATAAGTAACGACCGCACAGGTCAGAAACATGTCAGTCAAATAAGTTTACTGTGTAACTGAAATGCTGCTGTAATGGCTTCATCTGGATTGGCGCTGGTTTGCCATTGTGTTTTGGGCTAATGTTGCTGTGCAGAAGCCATTTTGCAGGGAAGATAAGGAGGAGGACAACCGTCCATTAACTGTTGTTGCTTGTATGATTATGGCTCCAGCTGTATAACAGAATTATCATCTTTCATTGCAACCATGCCTCTTGACAAAAGTGAGGTTACTACTCAAATGTGATATATATATATATATAATATATATATATATATATATATACACATACATACACACATATTTTATATATACATATATATATATATACACACACACAATATATATATATATACACCATACACACAAACACATACATATATATAATATAATATAATTATATATTATATATATATATATATATATATATGTGTGTATATATATATAGTGGCAGAGCGACCATAGGTGGTCACATGGTGCTGCCACTAGGTGGCGTGCGTCAGGAGACCGCTAGAAACGTGTCACCGAGAGCTTAGTCTCAGTGGGGGATGCCAGGTTGCTGACACTCTTATGTAGTACGGCTGATGCCCATCCATTATGGGTTGGCTTTCCCGGAACAGCTGCAGTTGGGTGGGTGGCTGTTCCCATGTTTCAGGTTCCCCCGTTCCAGGTCCCCATGTTCCATGCCTGGTTTTGGGCAAGTCCATGGAGAGCTATAAAAGGCCTGGGCCTCCAGCTGATCAGGGGGCGTGGTCTGCAGTGCAGCAGAGGAGCTGGAGAGAGAGGTTCTGGCACCCGGAGGCTTGAGGAAAGCCGATACTGTACTGGGGGAATACAGGGTGCATAGTGCTGGACATTAGGTCCAGACCATTGATAGACAGGGTCTATTATTCTGTGTTAGTTAGTGGCCAGACGGCCAGGATTTTTGTTTATATTTTTGATTTGTATGCCGTGCTGTATACCTGTGCTGAAATAAAACAGGCTGAGTTTTAAAGAAGAAGCCTTTGTCAGAGTGCCATCCGTTTAACCCAAGCGGTGATCCGTGAGCGAAAATACCCCCAGGACGGCCCAGGAGGGTGTCCAGACGAGAGCGAGACGTCACTAATATATATATATATATATATATATATATATATATATATATATATATAATACACACACATACACATACACACACACATTCACACAATAAGATAGTATATTGTAAGGGCTCAAGACTAAGAGAAATGTATGCATAAAAAGGAACAAACAATCCAAGAAATGTCTTAATAATTACTTCAATTCCTTTAATTCTAATTTATCTCATATTACAAAATTAGAAAATGTATGAAGAAATATTCTCAGTGTGTCCCAGGGAGTCAGCCTGTCCCTCTGTCCCCGTTTCTATTTACTTTCCTGTGTCTGGGAGTATGACAACTAGCAGAAGTCTTCCTCCTCTGCCCCATTTGCAATAAGACAAAAATAAAGCCCCATCTGTTCGTTATAAGGGTTGTCCAGCTTACTTCTAACTCACGTATGTTCCAGTGCTACCTCTACATTTTTTCTTAAATATAGAGCTGTTCCACAATAATGACTGACATTTCAGCTTTGCCATTTCTAGATAAGTCTATTAGAGGAGCATTGGTTTTTACACAGCATGATTTTACACAGCAAGGCACAAGGCTACAGAGCTCTAAAATGTTAAAATTTGACACTTAGAAAGATAAACAAGCTCCTGTGCTGCTAATAAGACACATCAGATAGTGACCACAGCAGACAGAGGTGGTCATCAGCCCAGGAAAACTTCTGTAAAACAAGTAGGAGATAAGAACTGCTCTAACTCTGAAACTAAGCAAAATCAGAACATGTTTAAAGCTTATCAATCTAAAATAAACTCCTCTGGTGGGCCCTAGGCATCCCAGTCCGACACTGTTTCAGGGTTAAACACTCAGGGTTAGAATCGAGTAACCTGCAGCTATTTCATATTGCCCATCGTTCAGGCAGTATGAAGTAGCTGACAGGTTCCCTTTAAGCAGTTGGTCAAATATGTGGAAGGCAATATTGTGATAAGAAAGAAGGTCCAGCTGGATGTCTTGCTGCTGAAGGCCAACCCAACCTACCAATCATCATTCTGGTCAGTAAAATATTTAAGGTGATATACTCAATGAGCCTATAAAAATAAGTCTTCATTTTGTCTCTGTAATGTTAGCCTAGCACCAGAGAAAAGTATGTGCCTGAAATAAATGAGTTACAATACCTACAGTATGTTTCCTTCACAATTCTGCAGGCTTTAGAGCTAAAATCTTACAAATGTTCCTTCCTGCAGAATTGTTTTCTCAGAGATTGATTTGAGGATTTACATTCTGAAAAGTACATTATTCACCACGGACTTATAGGAGTTCAGCTACGCTGTTGTCTAATGACAAGTTTCTTGACTATTTCAAATGGTGCAAAAACTAGAAAAAAAACTTCTCCAAAAATAAATATCAATAACCTAAAACAAATATATCCTAACAAAAGAAAATGTGCAAGACCTAATAACAGACACTGAATAAATCAATATGATAAAATAGAATTTTATTAATATGAAAATAAGCATGATACACAAATACTCCCGGAATGAAACAAGTGGGAAACAATGGTAATTGATCATAAAAAACAATACATAGAATAGTTACACTACCATTGAAAAGTTTGGGGTCACTTAGCTTCATTGAAAAAAACTGTGCTTTTCTTTCAAAAATAAGGAAATTTCTAACATTAAATGAATCAGAAATACACTCTATACATTGTTAATGGGGAAAATGACTATTCTAGCTGCAAACATCTGGTTGTTAATGCAATATCTACATAGGTGTATAGAGGCCCATTTCCAACAACCATCACTCCAGTGTTCTAACGGTACATTGTGTTTGCTAACTGTGTAAGAAGGCTATTGGATATTTTGAACATCCTTGTGCAAGTATGTTAGCACAGCTGAAAACAGTTTTGCTGATTAGAGAAGCTATAAAACTGACATTCCTTTGAGCTTGTTGAGAATCTGGAGAATTACATTTGATGGTTCGATTAAACTCGCAAAATGGCCAGAAAAAGAGAACTTTCATGTGAAACTCGACAGTCTATTCTTATTCTGAGAGATGAAGGCTATTCCATGCAAGAAACTGCCAAGAAACTGAAGATTTCCTACAACGGTGTGTACCACTCCCTTGAGAGGAGAGCACAAACAGTCTCTAACCAGAGTAGAAAGAGAAGTGAGAGGCCCCGCTGCACAACTGAGCAACAAGACAAGTACATAAGAGTCTCTAGTTTGAGAAACCGACGTCTCACAGGGCCTCAACTGGCAGCTTCATTAAATAGTACCTGCAAAATGCCAGTGTCAGCGCCTAGAGTGAAGAGGAGACTCCAGGACACTTGCCTTCAGGGCAGAGTGGCAAAGAAAAAGCCATATCTGAGACTGGCTAATAAAAGGAAAAGATTAACATGGGCCAAAGAGCACAGACATTGGACAGAGGACGATTGGAAAAAAGTGTTATGGACAGACAAATCGAAGTTTGAGGTGTTTGGATCACACAGAAGAACATTTGTGAGACGCAGAACAACTGAAAAGTTGCTGGAAGAGTGCCTGACGCCATCTGTCAAGCATGCTGGAGGTAATGTGATGGTCTGGGGTTGCTTTGGTGCTGTGGGAGATTTGTACAAGGTAAAAGGGATTTTGGATAAGGAAGGCTATCACTCCATTTTGTAACACCATGCTATACCCTGTGGACAGCGCTTGATTGGAGCCAATTTCATCCTGCAACAGGACAGTGACCCAAAGCACACCTCCAAATGATGCAAGAACTATTTAGGGAAGCAGCAGGCAGCTGGTATTCTATCTGTAATGGAGTGGCAGCGCAGTCACCAGATCTCAACCCCATTGAGCTGTTGTGGGAGCAGCAGGGGCATAGCTACAGGGGTGCAGCAGTAGCAGTCACTTCCGGGCCCTACAGCCTAAGGGGGCCCAAAAATCCCTTCTGCCACATAAGAAGACACTAGTATTGAAAGTGGCACATGGTAACTGTGGGGCCCCATTTCACTTTTTGCACTATGGCCCAAGAGCTTGAAGTTACGCCTCTGGGGAGCAGATTGACCGTATGATACACAAAAAGTGCCCATCAAGCCAATCCAACTAGTGGGAGGGGCTTCTGGAAGCATGGGGTGAAATTTCTCCAGATGACCTCAGCAAATTAACAGCTAGAATGCCAAAGGTCTGCAATCCTGGAATTGCTGCAAAGGGAGCATTCTTTGACCAAAGCAAAGTTTGAAGTAGAAAATTATTATTTCAAATAAAAAATCATTATTTCTAACCTTGTCCATGTCTGGACTATATTTCTATTCATTTTTGCAACTCATTTAATAAATAAAAGTATGAGTTTTCAGGGAAAACACAAAATTGTCTGGGTGACCCCAAACTTTTGAACAATAGTGTATATATGTAACAAAATGCCAGTGCATAAGGCCTTGCACATTTTCTTTTGTTAGGTTATATTTCAATTGGTGATCAACTTAAAGGAGTTGTCCACCTCATTTAAAAGTAATTTAAATAGTTCCCAGGCCGCAAGTAAAATAAAAAAAGTCATACTAACCTTTCTCCTGTCCCCGGGTCCAGCGGAGATTCTACCTGATCTTTTGTAGACACATCATCACTTCAGTATGGGAAGGTACCTCTACTTACATTACCATACCTTCCAACTTTTAAGATGGTCAAGGAGAAACACTTAGAGCTCTACCATGTAAAGGATCCCATTTTTAATGCATAGTGATACACTTGAATAAGTTTTTATTAAAATTTTAATACAAATAACATTGAAATCTAGACATTTTTAAGGTCTACATTTCACAAAATGATGATTTAATATTTAAGTTGCAGTCTAATATACAATCAGGCAGGGATCACACGGCGTCTAGCAGTGAGTACCTGTGCGCGCCATTTTACACCTGCTGCTGAAAGTATGCACAGGCGTGCTTTCAATAGCGCTCCAGCACGGCTCCCATTCACTTACACGTTCCCCGGTGCGTAAGTGCCTAAAAGGAGTGACATATTACTTCTTTTTACTGGTGTGTACTGGGAGCCAGGGATTACACCGGGAAATCATAGCACTCTACGAATGCTATGATTTTACCGAATTTGCGGGCGCACTTCGGGCGCATTGCAGCGCAATTACACCATGAAGTATGACGTGGAACCACATAGGTATTTTTTGGAGCAATATATTAAGTTAATTAATGCAAATCTATGTGAAAAAGATGGACATGCAAAGAGGGACATACAGTATCTCACAAAAATGAGTACATCCCTCAAATTTTTGTAAATATTGTACTTTATCTTCTCAGGGGGCAACATAGAAGATAAGACACTGATACAATATAAAGGTCTCTCAACGAACTGTAGCTTTCTACAGTTAACAGCACTCAAGTTATTCCCACCACCAAGCTTGACTGTGGTCTAGACACACTTACTTTGACTTCTCCCCTGGTTGCCACCACACACTTGACCCCCATCTGAAAAAATATTTTATCTCGGTCCATCAGACCAAGGAAGGTTCCCTAAACCATCCCCTTATCAGCAATGCGGGGCAGCACTTATAATCTTTAAAAAAGACAATCTCTGGATAAACGCGAACACATGCATCAACTTCTTTGGGTTGCCATGGCGAGACCTTTTCAAGTAAAACCTGTTTTGTTAAACAGCTTTTGGCCTTGGTAAACGTGCTCACCACATTTTTTAGGGGTTTTTGGAACCTTTTATAGCCTAGACCATCTTTAGGTACAGCAGCTCACAGAAAAAGCAAAAAAATTACCAGTAAAATGATAAACCTTTATTGATATGCATTAAAAACCTTAATTTTAATCAATAACCTAAATAGCCTCAACATTACCAGAGAGAGTGAAAACACTCTCCTACAACAAAAACACCTCACCTATCTAAGGTAAGGTAAGAAGGGCAAAGCCTCAGAATTCCAAAATACCAAAAGTGCACCGTAGGAATAATATTAAGTCAAAAGCAATCAATGCACATCTTACAGCCACTCCATATGTACATTCACGGCTCACTTCAAAGATAATCAATGCACATATTACAGTTAACCCTTCTTTAGGTACAGCAACAATTCTTTTTTTAAGACCCTCGGACAGTTCTTTGCCTTGAGGTGCCAGGTTGAACTTCCAGTATGAGACCAGTATGAGAGCGTATGAGGGTGATAATACCAAATTTAACACACCTTCTCCCTATTCCACCGGCCCTTGTAACAGAAAAAAAGTCACAGACACATGGAGGAAAAAAATGAAAAATTGGGAAAAAATTTTTTCATTTTCACCAGGGGGTTTAGACATTCATGGCGTGTGTTGATTTTTTTTTGAGGTACACCAAATTACACAGGGTGCTCCCCATTCGGAAGGACAGGTTAGACAAAACCCCTTAAGGACGCACCCCGGAAACCCGGGGAAAGGGGAGTATAAGTTTTTTTTTTATTTTACGGGAGCAATTTAGATTACTTTTTAATGATGTGGACAACCTAGCCCTTGTAAACACAGCACATACTTAGTTTTATGCAGCAGATTAAATTGTGAACTTGGACACGGTCTAGGCCCATTTGATGTAGCGTACCTGATGTGGTCTCTGTGTGAAATCAATGTCATAACTGCGTCAATAACGAACATGTCACTTATTTACTTTCCAAGCCAAAGCTTTTCCTATCTGCATTGAAAAAATCTATGCCATATCAACTAGTGTTGATTCCAATCAAACACAAAATGGGCATGAAATTCTGCTGTGTGAATGGGACCTTATTTCTACGCGCACTGCATAGCATTTAAAAAGGGAAAAAAACATATTTAAAAAAATTTTTCTCGCTTTTTTTTGGGGGCTTTTAACCCCTTCCCGACATTGGCGTATGCTACTCCCCCGGGGAAGTGATTTTTCCCAAAAGGACTTTCAAACTCCCCGGCGATCGCGCGGGTTGTGGGCGACCGGCACGTCGCACATGGGAAACCCCGGTACATTACCCCTGGCTTTATACCCCCTCACCCCCGGCCCCGTGAGCCCGGGGGCGGGGGGAAAAACGCTTTATTTCCGCAACCTTCATGGGGGCGATAATGAAGCCGCAGGAGGGGGAGTGAGTCCCGCTGCTCCAAACCGGGCGCGAAAAGCGCCCCCCCCAAATCCCGGGTTCCGGTCTCTTTTTCCCCACAAAGCATCCGGGTAGTCTGGGGACGTCACCCATGCCCCCAATTCATTTGGGGTGGGGACAGAGTTACCATGGGCCGACCGCAGTAACGCTGTGCCATCTCCCTTTCTAACAGCAATCTAATGAATGCTATTCTCCATTGGGATTTGCTGTTACAAATCCCCATGGGAAAAGTAAAAAAAAAAGTGAAAAAGTAAAACAAAAATAAAACCAAAAACAAAATTTAAATTAAAACATTACACCGCCCTTTTTCCCCCCTTTCAAACGCCAATCGCCCCAAAAAGATAAAAAAAATACCATATTTGGAAACCCGCGTGGTAACGACCAAAACCCATAAATGTCACTTTTAAAAAACCGACCGAACGCCGAAAAAAACAAAACAAAAACCTAACAGAAATGCGATTTTTACATCCCGCAGTACATAAAATGTGATAAAAAGCAACAAAACTCATTAAAAGCCAAATTGTCCAATTAAAAAAAAAAAAAAAAAAAAAAAATTATTACCAAAAAAAAAAAGCCTTACAAAAGTCTTTTTTGTATACGGAAAAAAAAAAATTTTTGGCTCTCAAAACGCAAGCAAATTAATTTTTTACACTAAAACACATTTTTTTTTTTTTTTTAAAAAAAAAATTTTAAAAAAAAAAAAACATATAAAAAAGGGAATCGCCGTAAAAGTATCGACCCAAATAGTAAAACTAAATGGTCATGGAACGACGGGGAGCCTTTTAAAAAATAAAAAAAAAAAACACTACAGGAGCAGTATTTTTTCACCCGCCTTTCCAAAAATGATTTTAAAGATCAAAAAACTTGTCCCCTCAAAAAAAGAACCAAAAAAAACGTCAACTCATCCCCAAAAAAAAAGCCCCAAAACACATCCGTACACAAAAAATAAAAAAAGTTTTTTGGGGGTCTCAGACTTGTCGAGCAAAAAGTGTTTTTTCCTTTTTTAATAAAAGTGTTTTTTTTTTTGTAAAAAAGCAAAAAAAAAAAATATATCAAATTTGGGGTTTGAGTAGTATAGTTGTCAGTTATCGCACGGTTCCGCTTAAAAAAATTTTTGTTCAAAAAGGGTCACAAAAAAATTTAAAAAAAATGGGGTCAAAGCGGCATATGCCCCCCATAATTGTACTAATAAAAAAAATTTAAAAATTCCACAAAAAAAAAGCCCCAAAAAATCAGCCCGTATAAAAAACTGAAAAAGTTTGCTATCAAATAAGCCACATTTAAAAAGCAATTTTTTTTAGACCTTTTTTATTGTGTAAAAAAATAAAAATAAAAAACTATTAAAAACTATATCAGCAATTGTATGACCCCCATAGTAAAGTTATCATGTCATTTACACTGCACGGCGAACGCTGTAGAATTGAACCCAAAAAACAATGGCGGAACTGGTTTTTTCCCCCTCATTTTCATAGCCCAATGCAAAAGAAAAACTATGGAACACCTGTGCTCCCAAAATGCACAATACACTCCTAGATGAGTTCCTTGAGGGAGGCTGAATCCAAAATGGGGTGACTTCTGGAAGGTTTCACCTGTTCTGGTACTTTGGGGGCTTTGAAAATGCGACATGGCCCCACCAAAATCTGCGTTCCAAAAGCCAAATAACACTCCTCCCTTATACGCCCTGCCATGCCCCAAACAGCAGTTTACACCCACATGTAGGGTATTGCCGAACTTGGAAGAAATTGCGTAACAAAATTTTGGGTGCTTTTTTCCAAGAATGCCTTGTAAAAATTAAACAGTTTCAGATAAAATTTCAGATTTTTGTAAAAAAAATATATTTTTTTCATTTTAAACAGGCCAACGCTAAAAATTTTTGTGACACACATGTGGGGTCGATATGCTCACTACACCCCAGGATATATTCCTTAAGGGATGTAGTTTCCAATATGGGGTCTTTTTAGGGGAGTTTATTGTTTTAGCAACTGAAATAGCCCCTAAATAAAATTGTAATGAAAATGAGACCCCAGAGTCCGGGAGGTGCTCCTCCTATTCTGGGGATTGTGGTTGAGCCAAGTAGCGCACTAGGGCCACATATGGGATATCTCTGAAAAAGGCAGAATCTGGGGAATCAATATTAAGTTGCATTTCCCTGATCACATTTACCGTATTCTTGTGAATAATATAAAATAATACAAAAATTGAAAATCTGCAAAAAAAAAGTGAAATTTTGAAATTCCACTTCGCCTTAATTCCTGTGAAACACCTAATGCTTTAATAAACTTCCTAAATGCTGTTTTGAATACTTTAATGGGTGTAGTTTCTTAGATGACGTCCTTTATGTGGGTACCTAATATATAGGCCAATCAAAGTCACGTTAGAACTGGACTGGTCCCTAAAAAAATGTATATGGCAAATTTTCTTGAAAATTTTAAAAATTTAAACTACTAAATTTCTAAGCCCCAAATGTCTTAAAAAAAAAAAAGACATTTAAAAAAATGATGCCAAACTACTGCAGACATGTGGTAGATGCTAGTTATAAACTATTTTGAGTGGAATAACTATCTGTCTTACATGCAGAAATTTTTGAAGTTTGAAATTGGTAAATTTTTCAAATTTTTCATGATACTTTGATTTTTTTCAAAAATAAGCAAGCATTTTTTGGACCAAAATTTCTTTCTATCTTAAAGCACAATGTTTCACGAGAAAACAATCTCTGAATCACATGGATAGGTTAAAGTGTCAAAAAGTTATTCTGACATAAAGTGACACATGCCAGATTTAAAAAATGGGACTCTGTCGGAGAGGCTAAAACTGGCTCCGGCAGTAAGGGGTTAAAGTCATAAGTTCTTTAACAAAGTAAAGCTTAGAAATCTGTTACAATATAGTATAAAATGAATCTTTTTCAAGTTTGATTATAAATTTATGTTATACGAAAATGATTGTTGTGACACAATTTGACTGACACAAAACCCCACAATTTGACTGACATTAGAGCACATTCTTGTAATGAATTTATACCTGCAGATACACATTGTGGATAACAGTACAAATTTCAGCAAAATCTCATCCATGTGCTGTGGAATTCATTTACAGAATTTGACCCATGATGTTGATTTTTAAAACCGCAACATGTAAATTTCCATTACGGATTCTGCAGATTCTACCCCTCTGAATTAGGGTGAAATCCAAAGTGAACTGTATTCACAATAAGCCACTGGGCATCAATATAACCAATAAATGAAAAATGACTCACCAATAGACCTTGTATCTGCAGGGAATCATAATCTAAGTATTTAGTGATGCAGGATCGTCTTCAGGGAGCTACAGGATGAATACACAAACCTATACTCACCCTCACCTTACCCTGGAAGCCCCCCTTCAAAAAGCCTTACGTACAATAATATAGTTTTCAAAAATTCAAGTACCTCACAAGCGGGTTTTAACCTACGTGGGTCAGAATCATCAGTGGGATCTAGATACAGGCTATCCAGACCAACAAGTTGAATACAAGTAAAATCTAGTAAAAAAAGAAAAAAACAACATCCAGCATATGGCCAGGTGGTTATTGTGCTACCACACAGGACCATATGCTGGATGCATTTTGCTTTTTGACTTAGATTTCTCTTATATTTAAATGCGTGCTCTGGGAGTTAAATGGGTTTTCTCACTACAAAGACTAGCTTTCAACATAAAGGGAATGGTAAATAAAGACTTTTTCTAAATACATTGGTCAATAGATTTTACTTTCCTCATGAGAAAAAAGCATTTTATGTGCTCTGATATGCACACAGGTTTCAATGGTTACCTGCATACCAGACAGGCAACTGTTATCTGACTAGCTGATAGCAGGAATGTCGGTTATCTGATTAGCTTCAACAATATGCAACAACATTTTCCTTAGCAGTAATGCATTTAAAAAAAAAAATCCTATATGCCTTTGATGTTTACTTAGTTGTTAGTGTGCCACTGACATTTGGAATAGATGTATATTATTGCCTTGCCAGTGTGCACCTATGCTTATTTTTTTCAAAAAATGTTTTTAGATGTGCACAGCCAAACTGTGGGGTTTTTTTGGGTCTGTATGAGGAGTGGCTGCCTCATTGGCTTTTTGCACTCTCCGTCCATCTCCACAGGTTTTAAATCAGTGCAGGAGATTCAATAGCTAGTCCTTTTCACTCCCTAAGGTGTTGGATTCTGAACAGGCTCCAAGAGAGGTAACGTTTTAGTGTTGTTATTATTATTATTATTATTTATTTTAAAGCGCCATTGATTCCAGGGCGCTGTACATTCGAGGGGGTTACATACATTACATAAGGCAATCGAGTACAGTGATAAGGGATATTGACAATTGGCACGACAGAGGGCGAGAGGACCCTACCCGCGAGGGCTTACACTCTACAGGGAGGGGGACAGAGACGGGAGGTGAGGGCAGACATGTCTGTGGAGGAAGTAGTGACAAGTTTAGTGAAGGTTATAGGCAAGCTGAAGAAATGGGTTTTCAGGTTGCTTTTGAAGCTGGTGAAAGTGGAGGAGAGTCTGATGTGTTGGGGCAGTGAGTTTCAGAGTGTGGGTGAAGCACGGGAGAAGTCTTGGAGACGGTTGTGTGAGGAGCTGATAAGGGGGAGAGCAGAGGAGAAGGTCCTGTGAGGAGCGGAGAGTGCGTGGGGGGAGATATTTGGAAATTAGGGCAGAGATGTATGGAGGGGAGAGGTTGTGGAGAGCCTTGTAGGTTATGGTTAGTAGCTTGAAATGAATTCGCTGGGCAATGGGAAGCCAGTGAAGGGATTGGCAGAGGGGAGAGGCAGAGGAGTAGCTAGGAGAGAGGTGGATAAGACGGGCAGCAGAGTTAAGGATGGATTGGAGGGGAGCGAGGGTGCTAGCTGGGAGGCCACTGAGAAGGATGTTGCAGTAGTCTAGGCGGGAGATGACAAGGCATGGACCAGCATTTTTGTAGTGTCATAGCCGAGGAACGAGCGGATGCGAGAGATGTTTTTCAGGTGGAGGTGGCCGGCAGAGGTGAGGGTTTGGATGTGGGGTTTGAAAGATAAAGCAGAGTCTAGGATTACCCCAAGACAGCGGACTTGTGGGACCGGTGAAAGTGTAGAGCCGTTGACTGTAATAGAGAGATCAGGGGCAGGGGTAGAGTTGGATGGTGGAAAGATGATGAGTTCTGTTTTCTCCACATTTAGTTTTAGGAGACGTGATGAGAAGAAGGAGGAAATGGAGGACAGACAGTCAGGGATCCGGGAGAGTAGAGAAGTGACATCTGGGCCAGAGATGTAGAGTTGGGTATCATCAGCATACAGGTGGTAATGAAAGCCATGTGAGGCTATGAGCTGACCGAGGCCAAGGGTGTAGATAGAGAAGAGTAGTGGACCCAGGACTGACCCTTGGGGGACACCAACAGAGAGTAGCCGGGGGAGGAGGTGGAGCAAGAATGAGAGACGCTGAAAGTTCGATCAGTGAGGTACGAGGAGATCCAGGAAAGAGCCAAGTCCGTGATGCCGAGGGAGGAGAGGATTTGTAGCAGGAGGGAATGGTCGACAGTGTCAAAGGCAGAGGACAGGTCCAAGAGGAGGAGCACAGAGTAGTGGCATGAGGCTTTAGCAGTTACTAGATCATTAGTGACTTTGGTTAGGGCGGTTTCGGTAGAGTGGTGGGGTCGAAAACCAGATTGTAGTGGGTCAAGAAGAGAGTTGGAGGAGAGGTGGGAGGACAGCTGAAGATAGACGTGCTGCTCGAGGAGTTTGGAAGCAAAAGGGAGCAGTGAGATGGGGCGATAGTTGGACAGAGAAGAGGGGTCAAGGGTTGTTTTTTTTAGGATTGGAGTGATAGTAGCATGTTTAAAGGCAGAAGGGAAGATGCCAGAGGTTACTGATAGGTTGAAGAGATGGGTGAGTGCTGGGATGATAGAAGCACTGAGGTCTGGGATGAGGTGGGATGGCAGTGGGTCAAGACTACAGGTAGTGAGGTTGGATTTGGACAGTAAGGAGGAGAGCTTGTCATGAGTGACCGTGGGGAAGCAAGTTAAGGGGGAAGAGCAGGTTGCAAGGGTAAGGGAGGGTGGTGGGGACTGCGGGCTGAAGCTTTCTCTGATGAGGTTGATCTTCTGGAGGAAGTGAATGGCAAAGTCATCTGCTGAAAGGAGGGATGGGGGAGGAGGTGTTGGTGGACGGAGAAGAGAGTTGAAGGTTTTGAATAATTGTCTGGGGTTGTGGGACAGGGAGGATATGAGAGTGGTGAAATAGTTCTGTTTGGCTGAGGCGAGTGCGGACTTAAATGTCTGCAGTGAGTGTTTGTATAAGGCAAAGTCATCAATGGAGTGAGTTTTCTTCCAGCGGCGTTCAGCAATTCTGGAAGCTCGCCTCAGCTGTTTGGTAGAGTCTGTGTGCCAGGGTTGTCTGTTGATTTTGCGGGTTCTGTTGTGTGTGAGAGGAGCGACTGAGTCAAGGGCGGTGATGATTGTATGGTTGTAGAAAGTGGTGGCTGCGTCTGGGTCATTGAATGAGGAGATAGTGGAAAGAGTTGTAAGAGAGTCAGAGAGAGTGTGAGGGTTGAGGTTTTGTAGATTCCTGCGGGGTCGTACTGGATATGAGACAGGAGGAGCAGGTGGGGAGGAGATAGTGGTGAAGGTAAGCAGGTTGTGGTCAGATATAGGGTGTGGAGAGTTAGAGATGTCAGATAGGGGGCAGAGGCGGGTGAAGATGAGGTCCAGTGTGTGTCCATCTTTGTGAGTGGCTCCTGAGGTCCATTGGGAGAGGTTGAAGGAGGAGCAGAGTGAAAGGAGTTTGTTGGAAGCAGAGTGGGGGGTGTCGATTGGGATGTTGAAGTCTCCCATGATGATAGTGGGGATGTCGGTGGAAAGAAAGTGGAGAAGCCAGGAAGCAAAGTGGTCAAGAAAGGCAGTGGCAGGGCCTGGCGGTCGGTAGACAACAGCCACTTGGAGGTCGGAGGGGGGCGTAGATGCGGACAGAGTGCACTTCAAAGGAGAAGAGTGTGAGGGAAGGCAGAGGTGGAGCGGGGACAAAGGAGCAGGTGTCAGACAGGAGGAGGCCGACGCCTCCACCATGCTTGTTACCAGGGCGAGGAGTGTGGGTAAGTTGGAGGCCGCTAAAAGAGAGTGCGGCAGGGGAGACTGTGTCAGAGGGGGTCAGCCAGGTTTCAGTCAGACCAAGGAAGAGTAAGTTGCATGAGATGAACAAGTCATGTATGTATGAGAGTTTATTACATACAGACCGCGCATTCCAGAGAGCCCCAAGGAGAGGTTTGGGGGGAGCACGGGACAGAGGGACTCACCTGGGCTGGGATCCCCATGACGCAGTTGGGAGGTGAGCTTAAACACTTTTGATCAAAACTGTGAACTAAGAATCCCAGGTTTTCAAATTTTCCTTAGCAGAAATGCATTTTTCAAAAATTCCTATATGCCTTTGATGTTTACTTAGTTGTTCGTGTGCCACTGACATTTGGAATAGATGTATATTATTGCCTTGCTAGTGTGCACCTATGCTTATTTAAAAAAAAAAAAATGTTTTTAGATGTGCACAGCCAAACTGTGTTTTTTTTGTGTTGTTTTTTTTGGTCTAAATACATTGGTCAATAGATTTTACTTTCTTCATGAGATAAGAGCATTTTATGTGCTCTGATATGCACACAGGTTTCAATGGTTACCTGCATACCAGACGGACAACTGTTATCTGAAATTTGAAGGGGCAGTGCGCCGGTAATTGGTCATTGCCGGGCACTGCTCCTATTTAAGTCCGGCCTCTTCCTGCCGGCCCTCGCCGGATCCTTGGTGTATATTCCCATGGTGAAAGTGTTCCAGAGTGTTCCTGTCTTGCCTTACCGTGTACCGACTCTCTGCTTACGTTTACCGTCTACGAACCTTGCCGCCTGTCCTGACCTCCTGCCTGTCTACGACCACGAGCCTGACTAGCTGATAGCAGGAATGTAGGTTATCTGATTAGCTTCAACAATATGCAACAACATGCAACACAGAGGCAAAACAAGTAATTCTGTAAACTCTTTATATAATCCAAAAAATCTTCACATATAAATCTCTTGTAGTACAGCAAAAGATTAAAACTTGCTTGAGAAAGGAATAATCTCATTCCGAAACGTCGCAGGGCAAATGTGCATCAGCTCGGTTACAAGTCGGGCCAGTCGTACCTGAGGATTCGCTGAGGAGTGGTTTACACCAAAGATGGATGGACTATATATGCTAAATACTTCCAAGTTTTAATCTTTTGCTGTATTACAAGAAATTTATATGTGAAGATTTTTTGGATTATATAAAGAGTTTACAGAATTACTTGTTTTGCCTCTATATTGCATGTTGTTGCATATTGTTGAAGATAAAGTAAGAGGGGTATGTAAACAGGAACCCCGAAATGAGGCATATATCTAAAGATATTTCAATGTATTGAAGGCAGTTTACATTTCATATAAATGAGAAAAGGTTATCTGATTAGCTAAGAGCAGGGAATAGATGGACTACGATCGAAGCAAACAAGATTAGCTTCACTAAACAGGGTACACATGCTGTGAGGACTGAAAAGCATGGCTTTACATGTAATCTTTTTAGAGATAAAAAAAAAACCTTCTGTAAAATCAGAGTAACTGCTCCCTAAAAGTTGATTATTACTGCTGTAGAACTATCCACAGCAAAACTGCTAAAATTCAGTGAAATAGCGTGGTGAGAAAACCCCTTCAAACTTGTTCATCCATCGGGACATGTTAAAAAATAGAAGCGAAGACTCCTATTTACCTCCCGGAAGCTCCAGTTCAGTGCCAGTAGTCGTCCCGTTCATCCCCGTTGTACAGGGAATGTTAGTCGTTCACGTGACAGGTGCAGCCAATCACAGCCCACAACGTCACGTGCCCGTGACCACTGTGCCTGTGATGGACTGCACCTATCACGATGTATCACTGTACAAAGGAGAGATATTAGGGTTTTTAACCCCTTAACGACCGCGCACCGTCTTTTGACGGCGGCCGTTGCGGGTCGTTCGTCTGCAGCGACGTCTTTTGACGTCGCTGCAGACATCGGGGTTTGCGGCGCCCGGCGCCGCAGCTGCGCTGGGATCGGAGCTGAACTACACAGCCCTGATCCCAGAGCATGTCCTGCAGGCATCGGGGAGCGGAGGAAACCTCCGCAACCCGATGCTTTAACCCTTTGATTGCGGTGGTGCATTACCGCAGCGCAATCATAGGGTTCCCCTGCTCTGTCGGGTGATCGGATCACCCACTCACCCGACAGAGCTCAGGGACCGGCTGCACAGTCACCCTGGGGACCTAGCGTGGGCCCCAGAGTTGTCTGTGTATGAAGCCAGTGATTAGGACGCACTGTGTGCTGTCCTAATCACTGCCTGTGTCAGACTGACACAGATTAGCATGTATTAGCATATATGAATATGCTAATACATTACTAAGTGTAAAAAAATAAATAAATAAATGTTAAACAGTTCTCCCTTCATGGGAGTAATAAAAAAAAACAAAAAAACTATAAAAAGTGTAAAAAAAAGAATAAAAAAAATAAATAATAAAATAAAAATAAATATTTAATAAAAATAATTGTACATAAAATTACACACACAAATAAAACCTACACATATTTGGTATCCACACGACCGTAATAACCTGTTTGAATTAATCTAACAAGTTATTAAGTGTGAAATGTGAATGGTGTAAAAAAAAAATTAAAAAAACAAAAACAAATTTTGTAAAAAAAATAAAAAAAATACTGCAATTATTTATAAGTGTACTTGAACTATTCCCGAATAAAACGAGGCCTCATCCAACTGCGTCATTGAAAAAATAAAAAAGTTACAACTGTTTAAACGCAAGGAGGCCAAAACTAAAAAAATGTTCTGGTCATTAACTACTTTTCAGGCGTTCGGCTTAAGGGGTTAATGAGGCGAGTACAGGTTTATGCTACCTACATCCTTTGTGTAGTCATTCTGCAGCTTCCTGAAGACTATCCTTCATCACTCTATGCCTGGATTATGATACCCTGCAGACACTAGTACTATTGGCGATTCATTTTTCATTTATTGGATATATTTATGCCCATTAGCTGTGAATAAAGTATTTACCCCCTTATATTTTTTTGCAATATTTCTCTGTTTGGCTGTAGAACACAGCAAAATCCACAGGTGGAGTTGTGCAAAAACATCTACCGTGTTTGTGTCTACCATAAAGGTCGAATAACAAAGCATGCAACATTCAATAAAATGAGACTAACTAATTGTTCCATATGCCTGATACAGTGGATTCTTAACATACAATATTAATTTATTCCAGGACAACCATTGTATGTTGAAGGCATAACTTTATGGAAAACTGGTAATTGGTTCAGAAGCCCCAAAATGTTTCCAGAACATAATGTAAAATTAAGATTGAAAGGGTGTTCCCTCCATGCACTTTGATGGCGTATCAGCAGGATCAGCCATCAAAGTGATGTGTCGGTCCCACCTCTGGAACCCACAGCTATCTCGGAAATGGGTCCCCGAAAGCCTCGACCAGTTGCGTTTGTAGGCAACACTCCTTTCTGTGATATGGGAGTTCCGAGGAGTGTGTTTGACTGTTCTCAGAACTCCCATAGAACAGAATGAAGAGTCGCGCCTATCACACTTTTACGGCATATCCTATCTATATATCATCAACGTGCATGGTGAGATCACTCATTTAAAGAAAACGAAGCTGAAAACCATTATAGATAAAGCAAGTCCTTACATATAACATCACAAAGAGGAAATCCCTTTCTATACTGAGGACAATACTTCTTTGGGTCATGTACTTTATACTCAATGTACCAGAAAAATGGGCCCACCTTTACCTGGTGCCCAAAGGAGCCGCTTATACTGGCACATGTGAAGAGCAGTACAGAACATATAGTAACGCACTGTACTGTAGAGAGGAGCTACTAAACCGCCAATCACTGAATGCACTTCACCAATACAGATATATTCAGGACAATTGATTGGATCTTCCACTCAATCACGAGTTGCAGATCAGTAGTGTCTGTGACATTGTATGCAGAGTGTGGTTTCACGATACAATGTCCTATGCTATTGTATGCTAAAGATACCGTATTCTTGATATTGTATCCATACCTTCTCTATGGTATTTTCAAATCTCTTCTCCTCTTATCAGGAGCAATTCTATTGTATGCTGAAGATACCGTATTCTTGATATTATATCCATACCTTCTCTATGGTATTTTCAAATCTTTTCTCCTCTTATCAGGAGCAATTCTATATGTATACATATATATTCAGCCCTGTTGTTTATTTAATTTCTTCATATTTTTTTCTTTTTTTTTTTATGTAAAGTACCTTAGAAATTAGTTGTACATTTTAAATACGTATTATCCTAACTTTTTCAACCAAATCAATGAAAAGAATGTACTTGAAAAATGTGTTCTGGAACCACAGTAACTGAAACAATGAAATGTGACAACATTTCATAAACGATAAAGTAGAGGTGATGATGTTAATTACATATATTTCTAAGTACTGTAGCTCTAGGATTAGAAGTGGGAATAAAAATGGTGTGTGAAAGAAGCATGAAATGTAATCCATAGCAGCTGTCTAATTTAGCAGCAAGAGGAAAAAAAAAAAAAAGACTTATTCTTCATAGGCACAAAATGACTCTTTGTGATATGAACTGACCTAGAATCTGCCTTCTGAAGGGAGACGAAGGAATAAATACTCTTATTTTTATCATTTCTGCACATTTATCTAGTTTAAAGAACTCTGCTCTTACACTGGTAAACAGATTGGTACAGTAGTGTTAAATGGCTGGCGAGTAGTTTGTTCATTGAACTCTCTGATGAGGAAAGGCTTTTTCTTCTTTTATTAGTGGAGGATGGATGTCTAGCTTTGGAGAGAAAAATGCAGAGATGAAGAAGTTGTTCATCACATCTACAAAGCCAGTAATTGGTCATTATGTCTTCTGCGCGGTGCTATAAAAAAATCAAAGAGGGCTTGACAAGCAGGCAGAGAGAAAAGTCTTGTTTTATTTCAAAACTTATCAGGGATTATACGTATTAAAATAAAATAGTATCCATTTTATTATCCACATCCACAAGGTTAATGCACCTGGGGTGCGCAAATTGCACACGGAAAATCCGCCACATATTACAGTATCGTCCATGTAGATGGAATATTACAAATTTTAAGCCCATGTGGCAGAGATTTTCCATGTGGTGCAGATTTTCTAGTTCATACTATGTAAATTGTCATCACAGATGCACTGAGGATTTTCCCAGTTGAACTGAATGTGCTACAATCGGCACCAAAATCAGCACGATCTGTGTTGATTTTTACCTGCTGATTTGCTTCAGAAAATTTCCACAATAAATCCTTCCCGTGTGCATGCTCCAATAAGGTGCCATTAACCCTTACAGACATTAGATGTGCAGGTACTGTCGGTAAGGAGGTATGGAATCACCTCACTCACCGAGCCTGCTTCATATGCGGTGCAAGCTATTAAAGGGGTTGTCTCACTACAAAGATTAGCTTTCAAAATGTAGGGAACACTAAATGAAGACGTTTTTCAATATATTGCTTTGTTCATCTTTTTTGTTAAGGAACTAAAAATGATTTTATCACCTTCTGTGCTCTCTCTGGTTTCCCAAGAGACCGACCTGTGTACTCTTTCTCCCCTGCTGTTTGTTCTATCTGAAAGCAGGGAGTGACGTCATCACAGAGGTCGTGGCCGGCAGTGTGAAAGCTTGTGTTTTATCTGATCTTTCAGACAAAAGACGAATTACTCTACAGTTTACATTAGCTCAGAAGCTTCTCTGGACCTCAGAGAAGGTAATTTAGCAAATCTAGACTGATAAACAGAGAAGTCTGAATACACTGCGCTCATATGCTAATTACAGACAGCTTGACCAGGAAGTGACAGCATTATTTTATTCATGCATCCTATGAAACTTTAAGATGAGACAACCCCTTTAATTAAAGCTGACAACCACTGCTATCAGCCCCAATCACGGGGTACCAGGCCTACTGACTGCTTCCGTAGGTGACATGTTACTACATCTATTACATCAGGCTCTCTACATCTTTCTGCATTATGTCACGGACGCCCCTGCGACCACTGTCCCGGGTCGCAGGCGCGCCCATGCCCCTGCTCCCAGCGGAGCCCCGTCCCGCACGTCGGGTTCGGGGTCCGCTCGTGTCCCCGTCCCAGCCGGCGTTCACTTACCCGACCACGCTCCTGCTCAGCCTGTCTTCAGTTCCCGACGCGTGGCACCGCCCCTAGGGTGCGCGCGGCCCGGCTGTTTGAAATTTGAAGGAGCAGTGCGCCGGTAATTGGTCATTGCCGGGCACTGCTCCTATTTAAGTCCGGCCTCTTCCTGCCGGCCCTCGCCGGATCCTTGGTGTATATTCCATGGTGAAAGTGTTCCAGAGCGTTCCTGTCTTGCCTTTTCGTTTACCGACTCCCTGCTTACGTTTATCGTCTACGAACCTTGCCGCCTGTCCTGACCTCCTGCCTGTCTACGACCACGAGCCTGCCTGCCGTTACTATACCTCACACTCTTGGCCGCCACTGCAGGCAAGCCCCGCCAGTGGTATTGACCTGGTGGAAACCCGCCGCAGCAAGACCATCCCGCTTTGCGGCGAGCTCTGGTGAATACCGGGTCCCACTTAGATTCCACTCCCTGGAGTGGGCTTACGCCATCGCCTGCGGTGGTTCAGTGGATCCACCTCCAGACCGTAACACATTATCTATATAACCACACCACCTAGTGGTCAAGTACCCTTGGGGGACTACAAGTACAGGAATAGATGAAAATGATAAAACATTAACAAATAAATATAAAATATTAAAAGTTCCCCTTTTGCCACTTTACAAATAAAAAAATAAAGTTACACATAATTGGTAGCAACAGGTCCATAAAAATCTGCTCTGACACCACAGAAGAAAAACAATTTCCAACAGAAAATTTTAAATTTTGTTGATCATTTCAAATCCTTAAAAAATGGAAAAAAAAAAGTTATCAGCAAGTTGTAGGTATCCAAAAATAGTACCAATAAACACTACACTTAAACTTGTAAAACACAAGCTCTCAGTCAGGTCCATAGATAAAAAAACAAAAAAGTCACTGGTCACAGAAAATAGCTCTGCAGTACAAACTTAAAAAATATTTATTTTTTTAGGACTAGAACGTAACAAAAACTCTATTCGTTTGGTATTACCGAAATCATACCGACTGGCAGACTACAAATAACATGTCACTTATACCAAACAGTGAATTCCATATAAATGCAACCCTACGAAAATGGCGCAATTTAATTTTTTCTTATCACATTCCACTCCAGTTAGAATTTTTTGGGGGTTCCCAGTAAATGATATGGTACAGCCAATTGCAAGATTAAAGAGTACATTTTCATAATCCAATCTCAGCAGCAAATTACTAGCAATAAAAACAATCGACAATAACACAGGAATTTTTCAAAAAGCATTTTTGCTACTTTGAAAAATTTGAGGTTCTAAGTGTACACTTTTAATCAAAACTATGTAAGCCCACCTGCCAAGCAACAAGGGGACCTCAATACAGGTGGGAACCTATGCTATATATTACCGCTCTTGGTGCCTGTACAGACCTCCACATTTTAGGGAGATTAGATTCTAGCTACAAGCTACCCTGTATTGATTTAAAAAACCTGTGCAGGTGAGTGGAGTGCAGAAAAACCAAAGTGGGGGCAGCCACTCCACCATACAAACAGTCTAGAAAAACCATGTTTGGTCTGCACATCCAAAAAGTTTTTGTTTAAAAAGCATAGGTGCACACTGTTGTGGCAGCAAAACGCAAACACAATCCAATATCAGTAGCACTCTACTAGCACTAAAAAACAATCAAAAAGAACATAGGAATTATTGGAAAAGCATTTCTGCTACTTTGAAAACTTGAAAAATTTGAGGTTCTTAGTTCACATTTTTGATCAAAACGGTGTATGCCCACCTGCCGAACAACAAGGTGACCTGAATACAGGTCGGAACCTGCGCTATATGTTACCTCTCTTGGTACCTGTTCAGACCTCCATATTTCAGGGAGAGTAAATTCCAGATACAAGCTACCCTGCATTGATTTAAAAACCTGTGCAGGTTCAAAAATATACACTAAGAACCTCAAATTTTTCAGGTATTCAAAGTAGCAGAAATTCTTTCCCAAAAATTCCTATGTTCTTTTCATTTTTCAAAAAAATACTTTGGATGTGCAGACCAAACATTGTTTTTCTAAAAAAGTACATCTTGTCCAGCAAAAAAACAAGCCCTGATGCGACTTTGTAAATAACAAAATAAAAAAAATTATGGCTCTTGGAAGAAGGGGAGGAAAAAAACAAGCACGACGGAAAAAAAATGCTGCAGCGGGAAGGGGCTAAGGAAGGTATTGTGACATGGAGGCAGAACACTATTAAGGTGGTTTCAACTTTTTTTGTAAACTCAAACTTTTCTTTGAGCAAAATAAAGAGGTAGGTGGGTTACAACCTCCAACTCATGACAAAGTTTAGTATCAGCGTATGACCAGTATGACTTTCAACTGTTATCAGTGAATTGCAGTGGGCTAGATAACGCAAACCCTGATGGGCATCTACAGCTCTGGAAAAAATTAAGAGACCACTGCAAAATTTTCAGTTTCTCTGATTTTTCTCTTCAATGGTATGTATTTTTGGAGAAAAACGTACATTGTTATTTTATTATATAAACTACTGACAACATGTCTCCGAAATTCAAAGCAAAACATTTTGTATTTATTTGCAGTAAATGAGAACTCTTCAAAATAATAAAAAAGAAGCAGTGCTGTCAGACCTCAAATAATGCAAAGAAAACAAGTTCATATTTCTTTAGAAACAAGACTAATGTTTTAAGTCAGGAAGAGTTTTCTTTTCAACTGCTTTGGCATGAGAAGTTATTTTTTTATTCAAATTCCTTTTGGCCTATTCCTAGTACTTGTTTTGCCATCCAGCTTGCCCTATTGCAAGAGGATTGTGAAGACCACAGCAGTGTTTTTTTTTATACTTTCCTTCATTAAATAAGATTTGGTTAAGGTGATCAACTAATCAGAAGCACATTAAGTAGAAATAGGTGTACTTTGGTTGGAATTCAACTGACACTGGAATGGAATGGCTGTCAGACATGTAGAGATGCTGATTTTTAGAAAACTGTGCAGTGGTCTCCTAATTTTTCCAGAGCTGTATATCAAAAGGAGTTGTTTTCACGAGGCGGCCACTGAATTTGCATTGTTCCTTTTCGGTATGAGGGGCACCGTGAGAAAGAGCACTCAATGATAACCCCTTTTTATTTCAGTGGAGCATAACAGGGTATCCTGGTCACCTAACTATTGATAGCTGGCAATGAAAATGGGAACCAACATTTTAATTATATGTCCTAGTTAAACACAATAAAATATTTTTTTATTGCATGATCGGTATAAAGTAAATCTATATTGATTGCTAGATAAGTCCATGCAAAGAATTCCGATTCCTTTAGGATAACATGTTAAAATAGTAAAACAACTGATGTATCTTATTTGTCTATCTTTTCTCTCTGTCGCGGCCACAGATCAGACACTTCATTAAACTGACAGAAAATGCATAGCCTTAGAGATGGGTAGCACACTACTGAATTACATTAAAACTGCTATTAGATCTTTATCATTTTTTTTAGTATAACATAACCCCCCCACACTAAAAACACAAGTTACCTCACACATCAAACTAGGAAAATGTCAGTGTTTTCATGGTATACTATTCTAAACTGTATAACTTCTTTGCTCCGTACAACATTCTCACAGCCCTTTGTGAAAACGTACCTTCAACTCTGTAAGTCGCCCTGCCTTTCTTTCGGTGTCCAAGTTGATAACATAACACCTACAGTAAATATACAGTGTCTGGCAAATCATTTTTTTATTAGTTACCACACTTAAAAGGGTTTTGCCACAAAGTAAATTTGATGTGGGAAACTAACAAATTAATTAATAAACATTTTCACCATTCATCATTATTAAAAATGCTATACTATTTTTGTTTTAGCTGTTACCTTAGTGATCCATAGTGTAGAGCTCATCTCAAGGGGACACAACCAGGGAGGAAAGCTCCTCAGGCCTGGCCGCACATGCTCAGACATCCCCTCTCCTTGCAGACAGCTACGGTCAGTCTCTTCCCTGCTTAGTAATCACGCACACTCACTGCTGAGCGAGTGTTGAACCTCAGGTGCTGTCATTCTACTCCTGTTTCTCTGTACGCCTTAATAATTAGCCAAACAATGCAAATAGATAAAAGGAAAAAAGAAACCTCAATCAGGTATGTGCACTGAGAAAAAAAATCCACATTTGACTCCTGCAGGGGCTTGAACTTTTGCATAAACAGACCTTTTTTTTGACTAGTGTGAGCACACTGTAGGGACATGGTGATGTCAAGCCTGCTGGGTCACATGATATACAGTTCAATCAAATCACACTTGCCCCCTTTTGAGTACATTTAGAGCTGAAGCAGGATAAATCAGGAATTAAATGCCTTTGTGGCAAAACCACTTTAAATTAAGTTCACCTAAAGGATGTTTAGTTCGTAGCAAATACACAAATCAGAGAGATCACACAAATCAACGTTTGTTCAGTAACTTAACATTCTGGCTTTGCGAAATGCACACTAAAGGGGTTTACCTGAAGTAACGTCTACTACACAGGTCAGCTCTCCGCTAGCTGAGAGCTCATTAGTGGCACTTGTGAATATCCTCCTCATTCACTTTTATCGGAGCACCAAATATAGCAGTGTGGGTGCGCTTGGGTATACAGAGAGGATGGTCGCAAGTGCCACCATCCTCATTCTCATGCACAGTCGGCTTGCAGTTAGTGGGGGGCTTACCTGTGCCGTGGATGTTACTTCAGTGGAACACCCTTTTAAGGTACATTTTGCAAAGCCAGAATGTTAAGTTAGTGAACAAATATTGATTGGGGTCATATTTCTGATTTGTGTATTTGCTACGAACTACACATCATTTAGGTGAACATGCTCTTTGTGGGAACACTGCTATAAGGAGGTTTTCCTATATAGTTGGTTTAACTCATTGCAGCCATTTCAGGTACACACTTTTAGTACAGGCTGTGGGCAGTTCTACAGCAGTGACTAACATGTCAGCTCTGCTAGCTCCTATTCTTAGTTAGAGGGACATTGGTGATAGAGGGGTTGTGAAAAACAATGACACTGTCCAAGCAGAATGTCCAAGTATAAATGTGAGCTAGCAGAACCGTATTCGAAACGAGAGGAAGCTTCTAGTGAAAGGGACAAACTTATAAAACACCAAGACACAATGCTAGCTACAGAGTGACTTTTTATTTAATGTAAATACACAATGATGTGCTCTACATAATAGGCTTCTCTCGAATCTAAAGGCTTAAGGTTTTGCCTTCGTGGAAAAATAAGATCAGAGACTGAGAAGCAAGCTCTGCCCTGCTGATAAGACACAGCAGCAAGCGATGGTCACTGACTGATAGGGAAGCATTTGTAAACAAGCAGGATATAAAAACTGCTTTAACTCTGAAATGAATGAATTAAAATTAGAACAGCAATATATTTGGTAATAATATTTATTTAACTTTGTCTATATGTTTAAAGTAATCAATATTTTGGGAATATCCATAAAAAAAATGAATGGCTTATGTCTTTCCAAATCTGGTAGAAAAAAATGGAATTGGAAAAAAAATCCCAATTAGCATACTGTTTATCTTCCTATATGATGCCTGAATTCTTTTTTTTTTTTTTTTTTAAAAATATTTTATTTGGCATCCATATTGCAATATACAATTCACAAATTGCAAATATTGTACCATAAAATTCTGTCTTTTAAGAGATACCAGTTTTTTTTATTTTTTAAACAAACCAGCAAAGTAGCCATCCGGTCCTGGTGCTTTCCCCGCTCCTAGCGATTTTATTGTATTTTGAACCTCATCGATAGTTATTGGTGCATTTAAGATCTTTCTCTGCTCCTCTGATAATTTTGGAAGGTTACAGTGGTCCAAGAAGTCAGCACCTTGCCCTACGTCGCCTCCCTTTGTATCTTTGTATAATGTTTTATAGTATTTCTGAAATAGGGTATTTATTTCCTTTGGATTAGTTGTGAGTTTGCCCTCCCTAGTTTTTAGAGATACAATTACTCCTTGCCCTTTGTTAGCTTTTGCCAACCTTGCCAGGAGTTTCCCTTACTTACTTCCGAAACGGAAGAGTTCCGCCTCAAATCTTGCTCTGTGCAAGTTATTTTTCCTTTCCAGCCACAGCTCAAATAACTTTTTTGCTTCTTGCCAGAGTTGTTTATTATCCGTAGAAGCATTTCCAATGAAATCTGTATAAGCGGATCTGAGCTGTTCACTGAATTCCATGTATTTTTTATGTACTACTTTTTTATAATGAGATATATAACTAATTAAATGCCCTCTTATGACCGCTTTGGCTGTCTCCCAATATAACTGCGGGTTGTTTTTGTGCTCTGCATTCGCGTATTCATACCCCATCCACCATCCCTGAATCTTTTCCTTAAACGCTTCATCCCCCGCTAAGGCCATCGGGAAACGCCAGATATAGTCCTGTCCTTTGGCATACGTTTCTGCCAACTCTATCATTATGGGCGCGTGATCTGATACAATGATATCTCTAATCTCGACCTCTAGGACCCTATCTACTAAGTTTTTTGTTATCAGGTAGTTATCAATTCGAGACCAGGACTGATGGGCATGTGAGAAAAAGGTGTATTCCCTACTATCCGGGTGCATTACCCACCAGATGTCTACCAGTCCCGCTGCCTCAGAAAAGTTCTTTAGACCCTTGTCATTTGCCAATTTGGAAGCCGTGGGGGACCGTTTGCGGTCCTCCTGCGGAACAAGAACCGCATTCATGTCCCCCCCGATCAGTGCTACAGGCATTTGATCGGAAAGAACCTGCAAACCAAGCTTATTGAAGAAATCTGTACCCTCACTATTAGGGCCATAAACATTATACACACAGAGCTCTCCTGCTGGACACTTCAAATGTATTTTTACCCATCTGCCCTCATTATCGGCCTCCGTTGAGATTATATTATAAGGTAGCGATTTTCTCAGCAACACCAAGACCCCGTTCTTTTTGTTCACTGCTGGTGACCCTATGACCTTTCCCACCCAATATTTCTTCATTCTAAAGAAATCTTTGGCCTCAATATGAGTTTCTTGGAGCATAACCAAATCCAGTTTCATTTTACCTAGATGTCGCAGAATCAAAGAGCGCTTTTGAGGGGACAGTAAACCTTTAACATTCCATGATATCACTTTCATGTCTTATCTAATAAACAGGATGTTATATATACACTTGCAGGTTTCATTTCTACAACTCCACCTTCAACTCCGTTACCTTCCTGGCTTAACTGAACCAAACTGAACATGCAAAACTGTTGGAAAACATTCCTGAACATTGTGTACCCTAACTCTTTTTCCTAAAACCATTTCCCTTGTATTGTTGTAGGACTTCTCTTTTTTCTGATGTGCATTGTACCCTAGGGCACCACCTAGTTTTATGCGTTTACTTAACAGATCGCTTATGTACTTTCAAAAATATTCTAAATAACTTTTCCCCTCCCATCTGGTATACGAGCCATGATTTAGCTGAGAAAAAAAGAATGTGGAAATGGGGGATAAAGAAAGAAAGAAGAAGAGGAAGGAGGAAAGGAAAAAAAAAAAAAAGGGAAAAGTTTAAGTCCAGCACAGTCTGAAAATATAATTCTGACATCCCCATGGCTTCTCATGGATCATATCCAACTTAAGATTGTCTTTTTGCGCCTATGTTCCATTTCAAGATTTGCTTCTTGCTTCCCGTGGTGTTTGCGGGGGTCGCTGTTCTTTGGGTCTGGCCGAGTTGATGTTCTTCCCATCTTGGTCGTGTTCCCCAGAGGCCCTGGGTGTACATGTTTCTTTTCCACTTGCCGGATCCTGAAGAATATGAAGGAGTCTCTCCTCTGCCTGCTGGACCATTCTAAAAGATTCGGATGAGCCATCAGGCATGGACACTCTAAGAATGGCTGGATATTGCACCTTAAAATGGATTTTTTTTGTTGTAAAGTTCAGAGCATATTTTACTGAATAATTTCCTTTTGCGTGACACTTCTAAAGAATAATCATTAAAGATAAGGATGTTTGATCCTTCATATTTCAGCGGCTTTTGTCGTTTTTTAAAACTGCGGAGAATGTTTTCTTTATCTGAATAATCCAGAAATTTTGCAATGACTTGTCTAGGGAGTGCTGCACATGAGCTAGTGCCTTGTGTTCTGTAGGAGGCGTCCGGGCCTACTCTGTGCGCTCTCTCCACTTTACATATCATATCAATATTTAGTGCTGCAGGCAAGTCTTTTTCACAGATTTTCTTTAATTGGCTAGGGGGAATTCTCTTGGGGTGACCTATTATACGCAGGTTAATCCTACGTGAGCGGTTTTCTAAATCTTCCATCTTATTGGTGATGCGTTCATTTGCCTCTGTAAGATCCCGCAATCGCGTATGCATATCCGAGAGCTCATCCTCTGTGATAGAGAGACGTTGTTCCATCTCCTCCTGCCTTTCTCCCTGTTTGTTGACCTCTGTTTGCACCGCATTGATCGTTGCTAGTACTTGTTTTGATAAAGTCTCCTGCAGAACTGGCAGTATTTTTTTTGCTACCGCAGTGGCCAGCTTCTTGTAGTTAATTTTGATCTGGGGGTGGTCATTTTCACACTCCATTTGTTGTTCTTCATCTGAGGAGCCCAAATCCTCCTGGTCAGACCCTGCTTTACTTGCAGCACCTTATCTTTCCTTGTTATAGGTGCCATTCTGTGATTGTTGATTGTAATATGTCTTAATGTCCACAGTAATGCTGCCTCTTTTCGTCCCTCCTCCCCCTGATTTTTATACAGCCCTGCAAGAGGTCAGGGATTTAGCATGTACTGGTGCCTTGCTTGCTGTCCTGGCCACTGCTATGCTGCCTTCTGTGGATAAATATTCTCCCTCTCTCTCACTCTCAGTCTCCTCTTCCTTCCCCACAGATGGTATATTTATATCTAATGGCCAGCCTGCGTTGTCCTCTCAAAATGGCTGCCCGCCACCAACCTTGGCGCCTTTGTCCTCCTCCCTCCCACGCCCACCAGGCGCAACTGCGCTGCCTCAGTCCCGGCTTTTTCAAAATGTGCCTGGTACCTCAAGAGCCTGTCGACCCTGGCGCTGTGCTTGTAATGTGCACTGGGCTCTCCTGCTCCTCCGCCCGTACACGCTGGCTTGAGCTGAATCTGGCCCTGCAGCTCTTGCTGCTGGCTCTGATGCCGCGCCGCACGGGGCCCTCTGAGCGGGGGACTTGCTGAGCGGGGAATCTCGTTCACCCTCACACCTCCGAATCCCGCTGACTGCTCCGGGTGGCCATCGGATTACTCCCCCGTTCCTTCCTCTGCCTTGCAGCGATGCGGTGCTGCTTTATATGCAGGTATGTTGGCGGTGCCCGGGGAGCGCACGGATCGCGCTCCCTACCTCATCAGCGCCGGAACCGGAAGTCTTATGTCTGAATTCTTCAACGCACTAATAATAACAATTTTTTTTTTTTTTTATGTTGCTACCATTATCTTAATTAGATTGAAATATAGACTGTTTTCTAAACATATTATTCAGTTTATATACCTTTCCTGAAGAAAAGCTTTGGCACCC
The DNA here is from genome assembly GCA_025379985.1 of Phyllomedusa bahiana. Taxonomy (NCBI): domain Eukaryota; kingdom Metazoa; phylum Chordata; class Amphibia; order Anura; family Hylidae; genus Phyllomedusa; species Phyllomedusa bahiana. Next base: position 27,444 of record JAODAL010005774.1, on the reverse strand, counting down.
TTTGCTCTGTGGCAAGATGCATTACCACCCTAAAAAATGGCTTCCCCAAATTGTCCAAATTTTCTATGTACAACTGTGAATTGATTGTTGACCCCATATCATAAATTTGAGAGGCAATGTGGTTATTTTCTTTAGGCAGTCATCTTTATGTGTTTCATTACAGCAGCACCAAAAGGATCACTTTTATCCAATCATCCCCAAAATGATTGCCTTTCTTTATCCCACTGTTTTCTTCTGTTTAGATGTCAATGGTTGCTTTGGTTTAGTTTTTCTACTTGGAAATCCCATTATATTCAACCGATTTCTTCCAGGCCTACCGGTATATTGTTTTGAGCTCTCTATCCAGACATGCTGAAATCTCTATTGGCCTTGTTGCATTTTTTAGGTTATGTTCACACGGAGTAACTGCGGGGCGTACAGTACTGCAAAAACCAAACAGAATCAGCTCACCACTTGGTAAAGGGATTGCACGGACCCTCCAGGCAGAGAGGAACATATGCAGCAGAACAAAGCGTTGTCCAGCAATCCAATAGCCAATGTTAAAAGTTCAAAATGTTATTACAAAAATTAAAATGAGCAAGCAAGCACAGGCACTTTTAACATAGGCCATTGGATTGCTGGACAATACTTTGTTCTGCGGGGTGTACAGTACGCCCCGCAATTACACCGGGTGTTCGGCAGCCCACCGGCCCCATAGACTGTCATTACTCGCGGTGCGTAACCGCCATGAATAAATGACATGTCAATTATCTCCCCGCTCGTACAATATGATGGTATTGTACTCCCGGGGACAGGAAGCGTAATCCACAGTTCTCTATGAGAATTGTGGATTACCGTTATATCGGCGCACCTCTCGGTCGTATTAGAGCGCAAATACGACGCGAAACGCACGCCGAAATGTGCCCGTGTGAACATAGCCTTATTCAATAACCTTCCCACTTTGTTTATACTTGCACAAAATTTTAAACACAGCTGCCTGGGAACAACCAACATATTGTTCCACAGTACATGTTGGATTTTCACCTTGTGGGAGTTTTATAATCCTTATCATTATTTCATGTGACATCCATTCTTATTAGGGCAAATATATATATTTTTTTCAATTAGCCAAGTTCAACAGTTTGCATACCCTTTATTAATCTTGCCCACTTTCCCCGATTTACGATACCAATTTGTCACATTTGTTTTCTGTCAATATAGTGGTAATAAGCAATAAAATGTTTATGGCAGATGTATTCTATGCCCAATGCCTTGCTTTCCCTGTTTTCTTTATAGAGTAGTCTGGGCTTGTTCTCCTCTTGTGTGTAATTATTTTTGGTTTAATCGTGAATAAAAAGTCAATAAAATGTTATAAATTTAGTAAAATAAAAATCAATAAACATTTGCAAAAATATGAGGTATTACCCATAGTAGCGATGACTGGTGCTGATGGGGGTCCCAATAAAGACACCCAGGTTTGCCACCTTTGTACTCTTATTAGGCCATGACAGAATTTACCCTGATAGACATACTGAACAGAAATTTAGAAAAAATGCAGTGTTTTAGAAGCAGATAAATGGGACTAAAAGAAGCTCTAAAAAAAATTCATATGGCTTTTTTTAAAAAAAAAAAAAGAGAAAGTATTTTTTCTTTACAAAATCCCAGAATTCAAAGGATTGAAAACAGTTCATCTCTTCAGGATGAGTAATAACCGAGAGAGCGAATCCTGCAGATTACGCTTAAATGTTTGAAAACAAAGACTGGATCATGATTATAGCTTCTCATTACTATGGACACAAGTATTTTAAAGCCATGAAAGACCTCCCATACACATCATCAAATGGTACAAGCTAATGGTTCCAAAAGAAGTCTATCCATTACAAATTACCGTACTGCAAAACTGAAATCAACGATATTAATCAGAAATGTGTTCATAGAAATGGTCAGCTATAATGACAAACCAATCTTAAAGGGGTTCTCTCACTACAAAGATTAGCTTTCAACATTAAGGGACGGGTAACTGAAGACTTTTTCTAAATACATTGGTCTGTTGAGTTTACTTTAATCATGAGATAAGAGAGATTCTATGTCCTTTGAGTGCACACAGTTTTCTGTAGTTACCTGCCCATAACTCTGTTATCTGGTTAGAGGAGAGAGTGATGTCACTCCAGAGCAAACTAATTATCTCTAACAAGATTAGCTTCTGTTTATAGACAAACAATTTTTTTTAGTTCTCACTGCACATGTACCTTTTATTTACTGAAGATTAATCACTCCTGCACTTGTCAGTTTATTGGCACAGCTAGTTACAGAGAAGCAAAATATGCTAATCACAGCTATAGAACCACCCAAAGCCTGACATGCTCATAACATGAATGACAGCTTGGTGAGAAAACCCCTTTAAGTCTGAAATGTGTTTGTGTACTCTATTGATGAGCACTTCCTGTTTATAATGATGCTGGAATAAAGTTTAACTGTTTTTTGAATCATTTGATTGTCACCATATTGACCCGATTCCTGATTCCATTCTTCTCTCATTGCATTGCACTTGAGTCTGCAAAGTGCTAAGCTAATTCTATATTCCAATTAAAGTTCTTTGTATTGTTTCTGCAAATCCAAAATAGTGACAATGAAAACTTTAATTTGTCCTATAAAATAGGCTATTGCATACCTCCATTGACAAAAAAGTTTTAAAAAGCAGCATTTAAACAAAAAAAACAACAGTGTCCTATTGTGTGAAACCTACAAAATATATACAAATTTGGTATCACAGTTATCATATTGACCCAGCCAATTCCACAAAAAATAGAATTATTTTTTCCACTTCACCTCATTTATAAAGGTTATATTTAAAAAATAAAGTTTTTTTTAAGTAACATAAAATGGTGCAAATAAAAAAAGAATCTGCAAAAAATGTGGCAATGAAAATATTGCCAAAATTGCTGGACCATTAAAGCCCAAATTAGTCTAGTGATGAAGGAGTTAATTTGGCTCATAATATATCTATGTTTACTGTCCTATGATGCTAGATACTATGGAATATGTTGGCACTAGACTGTTCACTTTATTGCAGTTGAAGAGAAATTAAAAGATGGAACATCTCATAAGATATGGAATTTTTAATATTGACTAGCTCACCAGAGATTGAAAACTAATGAACTACCACATTTACGGTATTAGAATGATCAAATGCTATATCAATCACAATTTATTTGTGTAGTGGGCTGTATTGGACTTATTGTTAAATTAAGTTATGATTGAGCTTTCTAAACTATAAAACCCTCTAAAAACATCTTTAAAAGGGAAAATTTTATTTCAGCTTAAATACCTAATTGACCGCTAGAAACAAAGTGCACTGTATCTACAGGGTGTGACGCCTCACTCACATTTCGGCCACCATCTTGGACCGGATCAGGGGGTCTTAGCTCCAGGATCGCCGTTTTCCATAAAACGGGCTGGCACTCCAACATATGGCACACCGACAAAGGCTTCTTCTTTAAATCTGGTTTCAGCCAGCTTTATTGTCCAACATAGGGTAAACGTACAAAGCATACAAAAATAAACTCTCGGCCGTCTAGCCACTAACTGTACATCAGTAGAGACCCTCTCTACCAATGGCCCCGGCCTATCGCCGAGGACCACCAACACCTTACTCTCACTGGATTCCGGCTTCTCTTAAGCCTACTAGGGCCAGAGCCTCTCTCTAGCTCCTTTGCTACTCAATACTGAAGGTAGCAGAACACGCCCGCCCCCCTCCCACCCGATCACTTGGGGAGACGGGCTTTTTATAGCCATCCTGGGACTGGCCCAAAAACCCGACATGGAACCTGGAAACCTGGGACGCAGGAACAGCCACCCACCCATCTGCAGCTGTTCCGGGGAAGCCAATCCATAATGGCTGGATATCAGTCATACTACATACAGCTGTCAGCAGCCTAGTGTTGCTGACAGATAACCCTTGGCTCCCCCCACCACGGCCAGGCCCTTGGTGGCACGTCTCTTCCAGGATGACTCCACCTAGTGGCAGAAACAGGCAACTACTCTTAGCCACTCTGCCAACAGGGTTTTCGGATTTTTCTACATCATGGGCGAAATGTATGATTTTTGGCGCCCAGGCGCCAATTTTATAGTGCACAATAGTAGTGTATAATGCACCTGAATCTTTTAACCCGGTCTACTGAGGGTCACAAATCAAGCGCACCTTTAAAGTGGTCTACCTGTTCGAGCAGTAATGCACCTGGAGTAGCCGTACTGAAGCTATAGATGTGTAGCTTCATACGGTTGTAGTGCGCCCCGCCTGACCCCACGATCTCAGGCGCATTACAAAGTGTTGCAGGTGCTCTGTAATGCGCCTGATATTGGAGTGTGCCTGGTTAAAAACATAGCGAACAAGGCTGCGCTAGTTCTCATGCTCAAAAAATGTCAGACTTCTGGGGCAGCCCCCTTCATACATGTGTCTTATAATGTGATCCCATTGTGATCCCTCTCCTTCGCGTTGACTTGTTCATATTCCGCCCGAAAACCGGGCGAAAGAATGAACATGTTCAATGTTTTTTGGACTGCCGGCGGTCTAAAAAGCCGTCCGGCGGAAAAAAAATGTCCCCACTGCACGGATTTTGCAAAGAGGTTCATTCTAGGGGTTGACAGTCGGTTTACCGATGGTTTTCAAACTCTTGCTGTGGGGACAAGCCCAAGGGGTATGTTCACAGGGTGTTTTTGGATACAGTTTTTGATCCGTGTTGGATCTGAAATTCGTATCCAAAAACGCAGCTGGGTGTTTGGATCTGTGTTGGATGCAGCAGGATCGCGCCCTATACTTAATTATAGGGTTTCTGCTGCGCCTTTCGCACCAAGAATTGACATGTCAATTCTTGGAAGGGATCCAAAAGATGCACTGTAAATACGTATCGCCGATCACTCATGTGAACGCCGATACGTGTTTTACATTGCAAGCAATGAAAAACACATTGCTCATTCTTAGATGCGTGTTTGGGTCCGTCTAGACCAGGCATTCTCAAACTGCGGCCCTCCAGCTGTTGGGAAACTACAACTCCCAAAAGCTGGAGTGCTGCAGTTTGAGGATGCCTGGTCTAGACGGACCCAAACACGCATCTAAAAGCGTATTTTCACACAAAACGCTGTGTGAACATACCCTAAGGGTTACAGTTTCTCTCAATAATACAGATCAGAGACGTAGAAGCAAGCTGTGGTCCTGCTGTTAAGACACTGCAGGGAGTGAGGTCATTACAGCATAGAGGTCAAGAAAAACATCTTTAAACAAATAAGACAGAAAAACCTGTATCTTTGCAATGAAGCATAATAAGAACAGAAATGTATTTGATAAAAATGTTTATTTACCTTTGCCTATATGTTAAAAGTTAATCAATAAGATAAAAATACCCACTTAAGGAGTAGAGAGTCTGCAGATTCAGCACTGTGTTCATTAACCCAAAATGCCCATCTAGCGATACAGTGAAGTGGTATGCCAAGCAGTGGGTTAATCAGCGGCATGCATAAACAGCCCAGTTGATGCCTATTGCGCATAAGTGTCAGATCATTGCAACCCACGGTGAATGTTTTTACTGACAATTTTTTTTAATCCTCTCACACAGTAATACACTGAGCTTCCAAATTAGAATATGAATGCTTTGTATATTATGCACAGATGGGGCCCAATCATCCACACAAACGATAAATCAATCACATAAACAAATCACTTTAAATTCCCAAATGCAGGTAGTTGCATGAAAATAATAATGTCTAATTAGACAAGCACTTATAACTAGAGAGGTGTAAAAATACTTCCGCAGTTCAGGATTCTCACTGGATGTTTTGTAGCTGCAGCGTTAGATAAATCTCTAACAAGCTGATTTTACTCTTGAGCTAAAATAAATATAACTAAAAGCCAATGAGGCAGCATTGTATCACTTGACACAATTTCCTATAGAAAGTTACTGGCCTTCTCAGAAGACCAGACACTTATTACAGTACTGTAACCTGCATTATTGGACAGACACAAAGCTGCCAACATGCTGCAGAACGATTATGTGACAGACGTACTAGCCCTAGCGTCAGATTCATTTTCCTGTATATGATTAACCTCTTAAAGGAGTTGTCTCCCTTCAGAGTTTCAGAGAATGCATGAATGAAATACTCTGTCACTTCCTGGTTCAGACTGACTCATTTGCATAAGCTCCATGCTTGTACAGCTCAGTGCTGTGCTGTGCTGTGCTTTCAGATGCTAATTAGATCAGATTAGCTTCTCAAACTACTAACAGGACTTCTTATCTGATCCCCAAAACAAAAGCCCTAATTACAGTTCTGTTTATTTTACATAAATCAAGCTTTTTACTGCTGAGCAGCACAGGACACTGCTGTGACCTGTGTGATGACATCACTCACTGTTATCTCATTGAACAAACAGCAGGGGGAGAATTGTTTACAGGTCTGTTACTGAGGGAACTGAAATAGCCAGGGAGGTCATAAATTCACTTGTATCTCCTTAGGGAAAACAGAGGAACAAAGCAATATATTTGGAAAATGTCTTTATTTTGTGTTCCCTACAATTTGAAAGCTATTCTTTGTAGCGAGACAACCCCTTTAAGTCAAACACCTGAAAAGTAGTTAAAGGGGTTGTCTCACTACAAAGATTAGCTTTCAAAATTTAGGGAACACTAAATTAAGACGTTTTCAAAATATATTGCTTTGTTCATCTTTTTTTTGTTAAGGAGCTACAAATGATTTTATCACCTTTTGAGGGCTTTTGGGTTTCCCAAGTGACGACCTGTGTACTTCTCCCCCCCTGCTGTTTGTTCTATCTGATAGCAGAGAGTGATGACATCACACAGGTCCAGGCCTGCAGTGAGAGCGGGTGTTTTATCTGATCTTTCAGACAAAAGACCGTCATTACTCTACTGTGGACAGCAGCTCAGCAGCGTCTCCTGTCCGGGTAGCAGGTAAGTGAACTAATCTAGACTAATAAACAAAATAAAGAGAAGTCTGAATACACAGAGCTCATATTCATATGCTAATTAAAGACAGCTTGACCAGGAAGTGACAGAGCAAAGCAGCATTATTTCATTCATGCATCCTATGAAACTTTGAGATGACACAACCCCTTTAATGACCAGAACATTTTTTTAGTTCTTGCCTCCTTGCGTCATACTTATTTTCCACCTAATTTGCAAATAAATTCCTTCCAAATCAAACAGTGTGAGTTTTTGGATTTGTTTTCTCATTTTGTCTCTCGTAGTTGAGGTCTACCTACGATGCCAATTACAGGCCTCTCTCATCATTTTAAGTGGGGGAACTTGCACAATTGGTGGCTGACTAAATACTTTTTTCCCCCACTGTATAAATGCCTATGGTACTTGTTTATTTAGTAACAATATGCACTGAGCACTTTGTTTTGTATACGTCATATAATTATATTTATTTGTAGTATATTGTTATATGTATTGATTATCTATGTGATGTGATTCCACAAGATTAATTATTGCATCTTATAGAGAACATTACTATTTTCTATATGCCCCCTTGGTACAATGAACCACCGTTTCCCCACTCTTTGAAAATCATGTGCTTTTTTATCTCTTCATGTTCTTTTTATGAATTTAAATAAAGTGATTATTAATCTTTAATCGTTTATTTGCCGGTATTTTTTGTGCTTTTATGCACCAACAATGAAGTGGTATTAAGTCTGTTTATAAGGGCAGTTGTTAACAGTAAACTTTGAGTAATATTCCTGTTTGCAATACTCTGCTCCAGCTAATGTACCTTACCAGTCTGTGTCACTCATGTGTACTAGCAAAAGCAGTCAGCGTTCTTATTAACTTGTTTAACATTTACCAGCGAGATCTTGCCATTGTTCTTCTCAAGGTACATCACAGATATGAACATAAGGTCCATTTGTAAAACAAATAAAGGTTAATACAGACTAATGTTTGTAAACAAAAATAACAAAAATTATAAGGGTATGTTCACACTGTGTCCGCGCCGCAATACGCTGGGTGTTTTAAAAGTACGCGCTGGCCAGCCGTAAACACCGTGAAGAGGTGACATCTAATACAATACGTGCGTATTAGACCAGATAACGAAGACAAGGAGGATTTGTTCCCATAAAATACAATTCAATCTTTATTAAATAACAAATTTGGCAAACATAGTAAAACATGACGACTACAACAGATACGTGGCTGGGCACAAATAGGAAGACAAAAAGTCACATATCCATCAAAAACCGAGGAATAGCACAAGCTAAAAATATATTAAAGTGCAAGAGTACAACATTATCTAAGGGCTAATAACCTGATCAGTAAATATCAGGTATAAGGAATGTACAAAGCTCACGGCATTGGTATAAGCTCACCCAAATGTGGCAATACATTTGGGTTAGCGTAAACCAATGTCGTGAGCTTTGTACATTTCTTATACCTGATATTTACTGATCAGGTTATCAGCACTTACAGTAGAAAATGTTGTACTTGCACTTTAATATATTTATAGCTTGTGCTATATCTTGGTCTTTGATGGATATGTGGCTTGCTGTCTCCCTATTTGTGCCCAGCCACGTATCTGTTGTAGTTGTCATATTTTATTATGTTTGTTAAATTTGTTATCTAATAAAGATTGAATTGGATTTTATGGAAACAAATCCTCCTTGTCCTGATTATCTGGTTTGGAGTGATTAGTATTTTTCTTGATATAATACTTGGCTAAATCTTGCCTGGGCCTTTTATGCTTAAATTAATATGCGCATATTGTACATCGGGGAAGAGCTATGAATTATTGTAATTGTGTTGCACATTTCAGGTGTATTCCAGCACCAAAATACTTCCTGCAATTACGCTGTGTGAACATGCCCTAATAATCTCCTTTCTCATATTAGCAACTTGTTTATGTAATATGTTGCAATAATATAAAAATGTCATTAACAATATTAACTATGTCTAATAATACAGTATTTATTGATTCTTCTGGATATTCCCAAAAATATTCTGAGCCCACTGTTTAGTCCATTCCACTCCCATACTCTTTAAAACCATTTTTTAGCTTGTGACCTGGCCACAAATATTGTTATTGTTTCCCAACACTCTTCTATGAGGCATGGGCCCCAAAACTAGATCTAAACTCATTCCAAGATGTGACTGATTTTCTCGCTGAATCTAAATTGATAGTCAATGACATGTTTTGAATGAAAAATGGAATTTTAGACTGGCTTACATAGATATATGGTATTTATAAATTTTAATTATTCATCGGAGAAAAGTAAAAGTTGTGATTTACTTTGAAACTAGGGTGGGTCATAACACCTTTACGAGAGTCCATACAAATGTAACATTGGCTGTGGCTTTTTATTCTTTCTTTGAGGGTAATTTTTATATCCAAATGCGGGAAAATAGCAAGTGGGACCAATTTCTTTCATAGTGCTGTGAATATATACAGGTCTCTTGGTACTGCTCTTTACGAGGGTGTCTTTTATTTATGACAAGTACTTTTTTATGGTGCGGATATAGACAGTACATTTACAGTACTTTACAGTATGATGTCATACCGGAGCTGCTCTATTCCCTATCCACTGGTTTTATATTTTATCAGTGTAATACTGTGGTAAATTAAAGTCCGGCTTCTGGTAACTAGGTCATATACTTTGCAGTGCACATATTTTCAAACTTCTGATGCAGTGTCAAGAGGCTTTCACTAGAAGAAAAGACCAATAGTTGCCTAAATTAACAGTCAGGGGGAGGAATATTCATGGATTAAACCAACAAAAATTAACACTATTTATTCTTACAATTAATTGGATGATGTGTCTGAGCTTATGATAAAACTGTAGGTGATGCGGCACAATATGTAGTTAGGTTTCTCACACAGGAAAAAACTTTGCTTTTTGACATTCTGGCTATGTCCTGAGCAAAGTGTTGATGGGGGTCACATCTTGAAACACTATACTCCCCATTTATTCAGTTCTTTGTTCCAGTGCTGGGTATCCCTGGTCTTCAGTGTACTTTCTCTTTCTTGAAAGTGACGCCACTGCTACGTCTATTAATTGAACTAGACGACACCTTTAAAGGGAATCTGTCGCAAACTTTTTTTTTTACTTATTAAATCAAGACCCTGATCCATATTCTTTTCCTCTCAGTCGTTTTTATTTCCTGATTGTAGATTTCTCTATTCGGCCGTCTATATATGATTGTGGAGTAGACATTCTTGCTTTCACTGCTTTAACAGCATTCAGAGAGATACTTTACAGCAGCTTCATTCACATAGGAACATTAAGACTGATTCTGTCCCATAGACTTCTATAGGAGAGTTTTCTAGTCATGCTGTGTGACCTGGGAAGAAATCACAGTGCAGGGGGTGGGGTGGGTGGGCGAAAGGGGGAGCTGTGACATCTCCTCTTGTGACTGGTGGATTCTGTGTTATCTATTCACACTGGTGTCTCCTTCACACTGAAAATCTCACTCTACAAAACAAGAAGTGTCAGACTATTATTAACCTTAGTGGCCAAAGTGAAAACTGCAGGACTTAAGAATCAATAAAAAATACTGAAAGTGATATGGAAAATAAAAAATAAAAATAACCAAAAATTCCTAAAAAATATGTTTAACATAAAAATGTGAGCTAAACAATAAGTCAGTTTTTGATGATAAAATAAGATATATGTGTAGTGAATTGTTCTGTCACCTGAGAGCAGGTAAACTTATACCCTGACTTTTCAAGGGGATGTCTATGATTAGGCAAACAAGGTTGCTTTCTTCCTGTAGCTGCACCATAATTGTCCACAGTTTGCAAGCGACTATGCAGCTTAGTTCCATAAACTTCAACAGAGCTGAGCTGTAGTGTCACACAAAAGCCGCCAAGTTCCAGACAACTTTAACCCCTTCGAGATAGCTGGTCATAATTTTTTGGTTCTTCGCTTTTTAATTTTATTTTTACATAGACATATGAGAACTTTGTTTTGCAAGACAAGATGTACTTTTTAAAGGTGCCTGTCACAACAGAAGGTGAATTCTAAGAGTCACCGCAAGCGGTGGTATAAGCCCACATCAGGGAGAGGAATCTAAGTAGCCCCCGGATAAAGACCCTGCAGGGTTGAAACGTCGCATGTTACTGGGTATGTTTTTTTGTGGGGGAATAAAAGAAGCATTTTTATTTCACCAACACGCTGGAAGCTGTTTCTTATTGAATGAATTTAGATGGAGAAATAGTCAGGGACAGGCAGGAAGATCAGGGCAGGCAACATAGTAAGAAAACAATAGCAGGAGGTCTGGGACACAGGATAATGCAACTTCATTCTCTAAACATCAACTATCTGGCAGGGTGTGAAGAGGGAGGTGGCAAGATATAGGGTCAGCACCGGCAATTAGCTAATTGCCGGTGAGCTGGCCATTTAAATGTGACAGAGCCAACATGCATGCCCTAGGGGGCGTGTATCCACATGTCGGCACTCAGGAGGAGAAAGCAGAGATGCAGGAGCTAGGACAGGTGAGTAGTGAGCTGCTGGGACCAGGGCAGTGCATGCATGTACACGGCCCGGTGTAGGGAAAGTGGCGTGCTCCGTGACAGTACCTCACCCCTTAGGTCTCCCCCTCTTCTTGCCCTGAAGATACTAACAGAGGTTGTCAAGAGAAGGATTAGCTTCTGGATCCCAAGGATGGTCTTCAGCCATGAAGCTCTTCCAGTTGACTAGAAAGAATCGCTTCCCCCTCACAATCTTTCAGTAAGAACCTCTTTCACCACATAGACATCATTGAAATTGGCCTCAGGGGATGGAGATCCCATCGTGTGATTTCACCAGTTTTCCAGTTAAGCACTGGAGCATGGCGCTTCAGCCACAGCAGAACCAGCAGATGTTCAGGGGAAGAACAAGGCAAGATGTGGAACATCAACTTTTCCTTATGTAAGGCTCCTACTTGGAGGGTCTGGGGTTCAGTCCAAAACCAAATGGAGTCCCTCAGACATTTTCCTTTAACGGAGGAGATGAACATGTGTTTTATTAGACAAACCACCGGTACACAATACTCGGAGATCAGGAATGCATCAACAAAATTTCCGACAGAGCCAGAGTCCATGAAGGCTGTTGCTTGGAACAAAGTATTGGATGAGGAGCTAATAATGACATGGAGAAGAAGTATTCACACCTAAGGATGCCTCTCCCACAAAGCCTAGGTGCGAGTCTTTCCCACACACAGCGGACAGTCCTTAATGAAGTGCTCAGAGCTCGGCAGTAGAAGCAGAGGCGCGGCTGAAGTTCTTCCACAGTCAGGTGGGCTCTATCCACATGCATGGGTTCGGCTATAGTATCTATGCCTCCATAGACACACTGGAGGCCTTAAGAACACCGGAGCAAGGAGTGTAAGTCAGTGTGGCCGAGCAGTTTTGCATTGCATGTGTAGCTCTTGCTGTCTCTTTCAGAACCATAAGTCGATTCTGGTGGCTGAACAAATAAGGTCATCCAGGAAAGATGAGAGATGTCGGCCAGCCATCTCATCTTTAAGTCTCCTGACGAGGCCTTGCCAGAAGGTAGCAACAAGAGCCTCTGTGTTCCACTTGAGCATGCGTAATTGCACGTACTGACCCACCGTGGAGTAGCTCTAACGTAAGCCAAGCAGAGCTGCTTCCACGTGTTGGTACTCAAGAGGAGAAGGCAGAGATGCAGGAGCAGGGACAGGTGAGTAGTGAGTTGTGGTGACCGGACAAATGCGAGCAAGTCAGTGGTCCGGTGCGGGGCTGTGGCATGCTCTGTGACAGTGCCATTGACCATACTATAGAATAAATTGGTTTAAGTGGGGTAAAATGTGAAAACAAAAGGAAATGAGCCATGTTTGGGGATGGTTTTGCTTTTATAGCCTTCACTTTTATGTATAAAAGATGTGTTCTCAGTTGTCTAGAAGTTGGTATGATTCCGGCCATACCAAGTATGTAGGGTTTATGCTATGTTTTAATACTTTTACAAAAATACAAACATTCTCTACTTAAATTTGCGCTGGAGCGCCATTTACTGTGACCATTAAGTGTTTTGTTTTTCCACCTATCAGGGGCGTTGCTAGCCAGTTTTATCCGAGGCTTGTGCCCTTGGTAAAAATACCGCACCTTGCAACTGGGGGTAAACCTATATATCTACTGGGGGGCATATCTATACCTACATACTGGGTGGAAATCTTTATACCTATACCAACCTGTACCAGCATATACCTACCTATACACTGGAGGGAAACCTATATACTTGCATCTACTGGGGGAACATACAATACTCACAAAAAGGGATGCAGTATCTCACAAAAATGAGTACACCCCTCACATTTTGTAAATATTCTAATATATCCTTTTATGGGATAACACTGGAGATATGACACTTTGATACAATATTAAGTAGTCAGTGTACAGCTTGTAAAACAGAGTAAATTTGGTGTGCCCTCAAAATAAATCAACACACAGCCATTAATGTCTAAACTGCTGTTAGAAAGGTGAGTACATCCCCTAAGTGAAAAAGGAAAATATTTTGCCCAATTTGCCATTTTCCCTCCATGGTGTCACGTGAGTTGTTAAAGTTACAAGGTCTCAGGTGTGAACGTGGAAAAGATGTTTTAAATTTGGTCTTATCGCTCTTACACTCTCTCATACAGGTCACGCTTAACTTCAACATGGCATCTCATGGCAAAGAACTGTCTGAGGACATCTCTGATTTAATTTTTTTGGCTGTGTGGATTGGATGGGTTGTTATTGACATCTTTATGTCAATAGCATCTTTAGAAATGTATTTACTTTTGGAAAATTAGTGATGTGTTCAATACTTATATCACATACTTTATCCGCTTCCTGCATCGGACACAAAAGCTTGGTTTACCATGCTTCTGTGTATGATGTAGAAACTGTTTACTGTTTGGTAAAGAGGGCACATGTGGTCCGATTGAAGCTACATTTGCCTTATAGAACTTTATGGCGGCATCATGATCTTGACAAATTTTTTGTAGTATCTTAATGGATACCTCAAATGGGGAGCACAAACATTGCGTGAATAAAGCCTAAGGGCATGTTCACACGACGGATTTGTTCACAAGACCTCGTCGCAAACTCGCGTCTCCCGACGTGGGTTTGCGGCGAGGGCGCTGGGCGTGGCGCAGGTGGGGCGTGGTTTTGGGGCGGGGCTTATGGTGAGGGTTTGCCCCCATGCAAATTAGTAGGCAGGGGGAAAACCACGACACTGCGCGGCCACCGCGCTGAGGACTCCCTGTCAAGAATTGACAGGAGAGTTCTCAAACACACGCGGCAAGGCGGCAAACCCGCGGCGTGTGAATATTAACGCAGTTTCCCATGGGAAACCATGTTAATAAAGTGGGCGCGATTTAGACGTGGTTTTGGCCGCGGAAACCGCGACGCAACCCGCGGCCATAACCTCATTCAAATCTGTTGTGTGAATAGGGCCTAATAGTAACAATCACTGTTTACTTCCAAATGATAAACCTCATCACACAGGTACAGTTTATTACAAGACCTTCAAACCTATGATAACTGTCTTGCATACCTGCATGTCAGAATACTAGAACACACTTTTTTCACCCTCCAGATATAAACTATGAAGGCTCACTTTGAATACACAAAGAAATCTCGTAAACTTAAAAAAAATTGAAGTACATTAGAAAGTTATATATAATTTTCATTATACAATAATTAAGCCTTATTTGTTGTAATTGAAACACATCTTTAAAGCACTGTTATCTATCCCCTTTCCAAACAATACAAATCACAGTTGGTCGCCAAGACAGTTATTATTAGAAAAAGAGTTATCTAGTTAGGATTATGCACATTTGCATTGGTAAAAGGAGGTCTTGAAATGAACCAGAATTTTTAATGATTATAATTATTTATGTGCATGACTGGTTTTGGGACCACCACATGTACGGTAATTGCTGTCACCTGAAATAAAAGAAGATATAATTCTGATTTTGGAATCAATATCTTGGGAGTGATTATTTCAATGAACTAGAAGGCTTTGTGGGAATTCAATTTTCATTGTTTCTCTGCAGCTAGTGTCAGCAAAAAAGAAGTATTGTTAAGTTTCCTTCCCCACAGCTTTAATTCTATTAGAATCAATCCCACTTTTAAAGAGAGAAACTCCAATGTTATGTTAGGGCAGAGCTTGTAATATAGTTTGTAAATACAATCTAACATAAGGTGTCTTCGTATAAGAATTAAAATGTAATCAGTTTGTTTTTTCCATAGGGGTGCTTGGGGCTGTACTGCTACATTTAACACACGGAAAAAAAAACCTAATAATGAAAACAAACACAGATGCAAGGAACACAATGCTTTGGGTCACTCACACACTGTAAGGGTGCTAAATCCCACCAATGCTTTAGGTCATTCACACATTTTGAGAGTGCTAAAGTGCTAAATCCCAACTGCTTTCTGCTATTCCTACCACAGACAATGCATTTGCAAGCTCGTTCTACTTATCCATTCTGTTCATTTACTACCACGAAAAGCTGATCAAAAAACCAATTAAGTTACAACTCTATGATTCACAGATGTTGAGGTTGCAAAATACACTACTAAGATTTGTTCAGCTGTACGTTCATTTTTCAGCTGCAGAGCTGCGTTCTTCACTTTTTAAGCTCTGCTTTTTAAACTTATGCGCATCTATATTTTGCATGGTCTATAAAGATTTTTCTTTAAAAAAGGGACAGGAAGAACTATAAAACTGTAATCTAAAACTTGGGGGGTTACAATAAAGAAGTAACATCAGTGCAACAGCAGGAAATTAATTCTGTAGATGGCCTGGAAAAGATGGCTTATAAAGTTAACGAGATATTACTTAAGGCAAGAAAGATACAATTAGACTACTCATCAGAGAAGATAAACCAAACATTTTGCCTAAGAAAAATAATGAAGCTAATTAAAATGAAATGAAAATTAAGCTAAATGAAACTATGGCAAAGGTTACATACTCCAAAATCTAATGCAACTGCTGCTCTGGCTAGAATGTGGAAATATAATCTGTAGCAGTTACTAAAATATATAAAAGAAAAGCGAAGTGTGCGCTGGGCCTGAATATGATATCCCATTATAAGTAAGTGAGTAACACAAGAGAAAAATGAGAAAAAAGTCATTACGGAGCCAATGAAATTACTATTTTACAGTAAAAACGCATATGCATATACACACACATATACATACACACATATACACACACACACACACACACACTCATACACACAGTGGTGGCCAAAAGTATTGGCACCCCTGCAATTCTGTCAGATAATACTCAGTTTCTTCCTGAAAATGATTGCAATCACAAATTCTTTGGTATTAATATATTCATTTATTTTGCTTGCAATGAAAAAACACAAAACAGAATGAGACAAAAATCAAATCATTGATCATTTCACCCAAAACTTTAAAAATGGGCCGGACAAAAGTATTGTCACCCTCAGCCTAATACTTGGTAGCACAACCTTTAGCCAAAATACCTGCGAACAACCGCTTCCGGTAACCATCAATGAGTTTCTTACAATGCTCTGCTGGAATTTTAGACCATTCTTCTTTGGCAAACTGCTCCAGGTCCCTGAGATTTGAAGGGTGCCTTCTCCAAACTGCCATTTTGAGATCTCTCCAGAGGTGTTCTATGCGATTCAGGTCTGGACGCATTGGTGGCCACGTTAGAAGTCTCCAGGGCTGTCTCTCACACGCTTTTCTAGTGCTTTTTGATGTGTGTTTTGGGTCATTGTCATGCTGGAAGACACATGACCTCTGAGGGAGACCCAGCTTTCTCAAACTGGGCCCTATATTATGCTGCAAAATTTGTTGGTAGTCTTCAGACTTCATAATGCCATGCACACGATCAAGCAGTCCAGTGCCAGAGGCAGCAAAGCAACCCCAAAACATCAGGGAACCTCCGCCATGTTTCATTGTAGGGACCGTGTTCTTTTCTTTGAATGCCTCTTTTTTTCCTGTAAAACTCTATCTTGATGCCTTTTCCCAAAAAGCTCTACTTTTGTCTCATCTGACCAGAGAACATTCTTCCAAAACATTTTAGGCTTTCTCAGGTAAGTTATGTCTTGGGGTAAGAAGTGGGGTCTTCCTGGGTATCCTACCATACAGTCCCTTTTCATTCAGACGCCGACAGATAGTACGGGTTGACACTGTTGTACCCTCGGACTGCAGGGTAGCTTGAACTTGTATGGATGTTAGTCGAGGTTCTTTATCCACCATCCGCACAATCTTGCGTTGATATCTCTCGTCAGTTTTTCTTTTCCGTCCATATCTAGGGAGGTTAGCCACAGTGCCATGGGCTTTATATCTAGGGAGGTTAGCCACAGTGCCATGGGCTTTACACATCTGGATGACACTGCGCACAGTACACACAAGAACATTCAGGTCTTTGGAGATGGACTTGTAGCCTTGAGATTGCTCAGGCTTCCTCACAATTTGAATTCTCAAGTCCTCAGACAGTTCTTTGGTCTTCTTTCTTTTCTCCATGCTCAATGTGGTCCACACAAGGACACAGGACAGAGGTTGAGTCAACTTTATACCATGTCAACTGGCTGCAAGTGTGATTTAGTTATTGCCAACACCTGTTAGGTGCCACAGGTAAGTTACAGGTGCTGTTAATTACACAAATTAGAGAAGCATCACATGATTTTTCAAACAGTGCCAATACTTTTGTCCACCCCCTTTTTTATGTTTGGTGTGGAATTCTATCCAATTTGGCTTTATGACAATTCTTTTTGTGGTTTTCCATTGAAGACAAATTAAATGAAGATAATAATACCAAAGAATTTGTGATTGCAATCATTTTCAGGAAGAAACGGAGTATTACCTGACAGAATTGCAGGGGTGCCAATACTTTTGGCCACCACTGTATACATATATACACACACACACATACACATATATATATATATATATATATATATATATATATATATATATATATATATATACATACATACACACACAATATACTGGTAGTTGCTACTGATTTACCTTTTGACAATTCATGTATTCAGTACTCCAACAAACAACAAGCAGATTCAAATGTTGCAAAAGGTTACCAAACATTTATTGACAGTCCCATTAAATATAAGACCACATCTGTAACATCCCGTTACTTGCGTTTAAGTTGTGTTGGCAATCCATAGTAGGTGGCAGGAACATACAAAAGCATTTTTACCAACTGCGATGCTGCGACCGCATAGCCCGGCTACTCCATCTTGGAATGCAACAGTTCTGACAGGCGGGCGTGGCGCAGGGCGTGGCGCGACGTTTCGGGGGACCTCCCCCTTCTTCAAGCACGCTCTGCAAGCTTACCTCCTGCTATTTATAGGTAAGCACAGGAGTATGCAATCTACACCTCCACAATATAATAAGGTAAAAACCTACTACGACAATATTATACATTTTATAAAAAGGCTCTGAGGCCCCAATTTTCATTCATGCCAGCTGGCGCTAGTGTGTTCATCTTATAGATCCATCTTGCCTCATGTTGCAAGAGGAGCTTTTCAATTGATTCACCTTCCCTCACATTAACTTCCTCCAATACAGCCCATCTCAGCTCAGACACATTGTGATTGTTTTCTAAAAAATGTCTGGCTATGCTCGTCTCTCCAAACCTCTTACCTCCCTCATTTTTCTCTACAGTTTTATTCTTTAATGCCAATCTGATATTACTACGGTGCTCATTGAGCCTGATTTTTATACTCCTCTTTGTCTGGCCCACGTATCCCTTCCCGCATGGGCACTTCAATATATACACCGCGTTTTTTGTATCACATGTGAACGCTCCTTTAATAGGTATATCAATTCCCTTAGTTGGATGTGATATGTGTGAACCTTGTATTATTGCACTACAGTTCTGGCAATTTTTACAGGGATATGTCCCCTTCCTTTCAGGATTCAAAAATGGCCCTTTTTTGGCTGTTGTCCCTTTGATGTCACTTTTTACTATTTGGCTACCTATAGTGCGTCCCTTACGGTACGTAAAAATAGGTGGATCCTTAAATGTTTTACCAAACCTGCTATCGCTTCTCAATATACTCCAATGTTTTTTGATTATTCTCTTTATCATCTCACTATGAGCATCATAAGTGCTGACAAAAGCGAGAATTCCCTCCTTACCTTTTTTCTTTTGCCTACTGAATAAGACAGAGCGATCTATTTCACATATGTTTTGTGCTATCCCTTCCATATGGTTCCTGTCATATCCTCTTTCCTCAAACTTTTTTATTATTCTCTGACTTTGTTCTTGGAGCGTTCACATGTGATACAAAAAACGCGGTGTATATATTGAAGTGCCCATGCGGGAAGGGATACGTGGGCCAGACAAGGAGGAGTATAAAAATCAGGCTCAATGAGCACCGTAGTAATATCAGATTGGCATTAAAGAATAAAACTGTAGAGAAAAATGAGGGAGGTAAGAGGTTTGGAGAGACGAGCATAGCCAGACATTTTTTAGAAAACAATCACAGTGTGTCTGAGCTGAGATGGGCTGTATTGGAGGAAGTTAATGTGAGGGAAGGTGAATCAATTGAAAAGCTCCTCTTGCAACATGAGGCAAGATGGATCTATAAGATGAACACACTAGCGCCAGCTGGCATAAATGAAAATTGGGGCCTCAGAGCCTTTTTATAAAATGTATAATATTGTCGTAGTAGTTTTTTACCTTTATTATATTGTGGGGTGTAGAGCATCTCCTTTGTTTACCTATAAATAGCAGAGGTAAGCTTGCAGAGCGTGCTTGAAAAGGGGGAGGTCCCCCAAAATCCGCCGCCCTGCGCCACGCCCCCGCAAACTTGCCCCTGGCAGCCCCTATCCTAGCTGCCAACAACCCCCAATCCACCCTTTCCCCTTTTTTCTAATAAAACACTGAACATGGATTGGAAATTTGGGCCACACACCATTTTATTAACAAACATATAAATCAAAATAACAACGAAGGGAACTAAACACCCACATCCCCAAAAATACCTAACCCTAATCTTCCTCAAAATTAACTTCCAAAATCAATTTGGGGGCTGAGTCCTTGGACCAATCAACCTTTCCAAAAACCAAAAAGGGTCTGCAAAAAAACTCCCTTCTTTTCCCCTCAGTTTTTACCCCCCCCCCCCCCCCCGGTTTCCGGGCACCAAAGCCACCTCAGGCGCCAAACCATTCCATCACTTGCCCAAGGAGCCGCCCTGTGGAGCCCCCAACCTTCGCCGACCATGAATCCACGAAATTGGGCCAAAGCTGACCACCCCCCCACATTTCCCCCAAAAACCAAAGGACCCCAACCCCCCACTACTGTGACAAACCCCACCATAGCATCCCAACCCAAACAACTTTCCAATCCCACCACAGATCCCCCAAACACCATTGGGGAGGGAGGGTGGGACTGTGTTCCCCCACCCCGTTGGTCTGACTCCCGCGCGGCGGGGGGCCCCGGGCTTTTATTCCCGGCCCCCCCTGCATCGCGGCGAGCCCGCCCCCTAAAAACCCCCCGCAGCCTAACGGCGCGCCGGATGGGGGCCTCCCATTAGGCTGCCCCCCTTTTCCGGCCCCGTCCTTGACCCTGGGCACGCCTACCACTGCCTAGACAACCCCCAACCAAACCCATTCCCCTTTTTCTAAAAAAACCTGAACAATTGGATAATTTGGCCACACGCCATTTTATTAACTCAATAAATCAAAAATAACAATGCAATGGGAACTAAGTACACCCAAAACCCCCATACGAACCCAATTTTTCCTCAAAATTTAACTTTCCCAAAAATAAATTTTTGGGGGCTGACCCTTTGGAGCCAATAATCCTTTCCAAACAACCAAGTCTGGGGAAAAAACTCCTCCTTCTTTCCTCCTCAGTTTTTACCCCCAGCCGTCACCCCCGCTTCGGGCACCAAAGCCACCTCAGGCCCCAAACCATTCCTCATTTCTCCCAAGGGAGCCCCCCTGTGGAGCCCAACCTGCCAGACCAGGTACCCCACAAAATTTGGGGAGCCAAGCTGAGCCTGACCCCCCACATTCCCCCGACAAAAAGGACCCCAAACCCCCCCCACAGCAACACACATGACCCTTTACGTGTGCGACGCCCCCCCCCCAAGCCCCAACCCCCTCTTTTTTTCCCCCCACGAATGCCCCAAGCCCACAAATCCAACCCAATCATTTAATTTACCCCCTCCTACGCCAAAACTCCCCTTTCCCCCATCCTCGGCCCCCCTATCCAACCACAACCCCCCTTTTCCCTGCAACAACGTGCCAACGCCCAAATTTACTTTAATTTTTTCCCTATAATACCAACCACCGAATCCGGCCGCCAAGAAAACCCCGGGCACGATACCTACCATATAACCACCAAATTTTCGGTATAATACCCACACCCCGCAACATACAAAACGCATATCCCAAATAAATTCCCAATGGACGAACCCCAATCTTTCCCCCCGACATGAAACACCACTAAACCGGAGCCGACCCCACGACACAAATCTCGGGAATTTCTGGCAGCATTTGGCTCCAGATAACCCCTCTTTTCCAACCACCGCACAGAGAAAAATCTTCTGAATCCCCATTGTCGACCGTTTTCCCCCCGTAAGCCGCCCCTGCGCCCCATGCACATACGAGTGCCAAAAACCAGATTAGTCGTTTGACCTAAAAAAATAGAAAAAAAAAAGGAAAAAAAAAAAGGGGGGGGAGGGTAACCGAAAAACCCCCAAAAAACAACCTCCCAACCCCCATTAATACCCCTTTGACAGCCCTTTCCCCCCCCCCCCCCACCCCCTTTCGGAAAAAACCCCTGCCCGACAATCAAAAACCAAATGCGGGCGAATGTACAATGGGTCCCTTTCGATTCCCATCTCCCTATTTTCGCACCGTTTGGGCACCCAAAACCCCCACCCACCGTTCCTCGCCGCCCCATGCGGAAAAAATTTGGGGCCAAACTGCCCGGGGCCCAAACCCGAGCTCGCCCAAACACCGCCGAAAGATGGCGGAAAATTTGGGAACCGGGACAAAAACCCCCCGTCCCATTACCGCAGGGGGAAGGCCCCTCCCTACTACCTTTTTATAGTCGTCCCAACACCGTAATGGCACATCTTTGCCCCTTACGCCCCTCAAACCACCACCTGCCCTTTCCCCCCTTTTTGGGGTTTTGGCCCGACCATCAACACCACCCCCCAACCCACCCCACCGGGTAAACACCGCTTCCGAAACCCCCCATTCACCTTTTTATTTGGGGCAACCACCGCCGACCTTAGCCCCCAAAAAAAGCATGAAAACAACCAAAAACGACTTCAATTCAGATAAAAACAAAGGGTAATTATTCCCTACCGTTCTAGCGACAAAGACCACCGCCCCGTTGATCCGACCCCTGGTTTCCCCGCCCAACCCTTTAAAGGCTTGTACAAACCAAAAATTCTTTTGTTACATCAAAAAACCCCCGTCTTTGAAACCCAAAACTAAAGCCATAAAATTTTTTCCCACTCTGAAAACCGACCACCCTTTCATTATCACTGCCTACCAAAAAAAAATAAGGCCGCCGACAATCCCCCACAGTACAAGCGGATCAATGCCCTCCAACCATCGTTCCCAAGACCCCATAACCCCAGAGTAAGAGGACCACGTCCCGGGGCCAAATGAAGTCGACTAAGGGTTTGAAATTCCCTACCAGGGCCATAATCCCGGACTTTTCCACCCTCCCGCCCAGCTTCCGCGCCAGCTTCCAAAAAACGTCCAACTGTAACCCGGACAAAGCTCGCCAACATTCTTCCCCCCCGGAACGGTTTTCCCCACCCATGCATTTAAAACCCAACAACGCAAAACAAAACCCTCACGGCAGGGGACGGGAGGAGAGGAAGCTGAAAAGGGAATTAATTGGGCTTGGACCCCCCCCGGGTTCAAAAGGGAAAACGAATCTTTTTGTCCCTGAAACGCCCCCCCCAATTCGAATGACAACACAATGGGAAAAATTCCAACAAACCAAATTCTACCAAACCCAACCGACCCTTTCACTGGCCACGCCCCGCGCACCACCCCCTTGGCAAAAAGCCCCAAAACCTACACTCCCACGCATCCAAAAAAAACCTCCACATCCCATTACAAAAGGGCCTTTATCCAAGATAATCAACCCCCTTTATATTCCCAAGAACACTGCCATACTCTCAAATCATCTTTCACCCCTGCGGGTCAAGCGAAAAAAAAGAGGGGGGCCTAAACCCCCCCTTTGTTTTTGCTAACCGCCGTAAAAAAAACCCCCCCATTGGCATGATACGACAGAAAAATTTTAAATTTTCCCATAAAGACTGAAATTTCCCCTCAAAATTCCTTCTTGCAACCCAGTACCCTTTTTTAAAATTTCCCCCCTCATTCCACCAAATTTATCCCCCAGCTACTTCCACAAAACCGAATCAATAGAAAAACCCAAAAATTGATAGACTATTGGGCCCCCCGTTTTTATCCGGGCCCAAAGGAACCCGAAAAATTTTTCCACCCATTTTCACCGTGCCAACAGCACCCCACACCCTGAGTCCGCTGGCCGATGCAAAGGGAAGCATCTAAAATAATGAATTACCGATGACAAACCCGAAACGTCCCGACCACCCATTCCATAAAGGGGCTAAAGCTTCAAATAGAACGGAAATGGAACACCCCATCGGAAAAAACCTCTATAAAAAACGACCCCTTCCCAAAACTCCAAAAAAACGTCACTGCCCGGGCCCGGCAGTAAAAAAAAAGCGGGCTCAATGTCCTTTTTGCCTGCGGGCCCCGCCATACAACCAATCCAACGAAACGCCGCGCAAATGACGAAAAAGCCCCGAACCCCAAAATTTCCGGTCAATCCCTCTTAACGAAAAACCTTTTTGGGCGAAAAAAGGGGAATTAACCTAAACTTGTTGGCTCCTTTTTTGGGACCACTCCCAGGGGAACCACCAATCCGAAAATGGGAAAAACCGAAAAGGACCCGCCATCCGGGGCCCCAAAGAAACCTCCTTTTTTTTTAATTTTCGTTTCCACCCGGGAGCAATGCCGTTTCAAATTCCCCAACGAAAAAGGGGGCCTCAGTGCGGGGATGGGATCCCAAACCCCTCTTGGAAAACCCCCCCTTAACATAAAGCTTCTCTCCTGTCCGATACCATTTAGGAAGGCACCACGCGGAAATGCACTGGTGTCACCCCCCTGCGAAGGACCAGCTTTCCTTTCCCCTTCCCCTGCCAAACACCGGTAGCCCGGGGAGGCGCACTACAACGGAACAACGTGTCTGAACGACAATTCGCTCCAAATTTGCACTGACTGTCATTAAATTTCCAGCAACCCCGGCCTTGAACCCCCCGGGACCCGCTTTTCCCCCCACCCGACCTTCCCTCTGACTGGGAACCCCCGGGGGCCACCTGGAAAGGGCTGTCCATACGCTCGCGCCATTTCCCCAACCCCCCCAATGCCTTCGACCCAACGGATCGAAGGGCCCAACTCTTTCCCTGACAAATTGTTCTCGTAGCGGAGCCATCTGTCCCCCATAAAACTCGCTGGCCCCACCTATTGCCCAAATACAAAAAAGGGCGAAAAATTTCCGGAGACTTTTTCCCAATGACCTTGCCAAAAGGCAAACCCTCTCCAATTTTTTAAAAGTCGCGGATCAACCGCCACCTGGCTTTCTTCCTCAACCTTTTTTACTCTCACCCTTTTTTTCCCTTTTTGGGAATTAAATTTTTCTAAAGGCAGGAAAAAAAGATTCGACATACTCATCCGCCCCAAAAATTTTCTTTTACCTCCTTTTTTAAATGACCCCCAAGGGCCCTCAAAACAAAATGACCTCCGCCTTTTGCCCGTCATCCAGCCGAACCCTATGACTGATTCCTGCCGTCTGAACCGATACGGTTAAACCCCCCTTCTCCCGGCCCACTGCCTCCCCAAAACTCCACTCCCAAGGGCGGAGAAACATACCCCCCTGATGATGGGACCCTGCCGAACTCCATGCCGCTACCCGGGAAAATGTTTTACCCCCCAACCCAGGGGGCCCGGGGGCCCGGGGCCCAAAAAAATGCGCAACTACCCTAACCCGCCCCCGTATCCCCGCCGCCCGCGGAGCGGAACCCACTGCCGATCCCTGTGAGAAGGGCCCCGACGGCGACATTACAAACTAATGAACTCTCACCAGGGGTGCACAGGACTTGATCCCGCCGCCGCTCCAATCACCCTGAAGTCCCCCCGGTTTCCCCGTGCATCCACCCCCCTCTCGTGTCCTGGGCTCCGACCCCATGATCCGGGGCCAACATGAACCTCTGACCCATCCTTCGGCCCGCTCCCTCGTTTGGGAAACCCCCCGGTGGGTCCCCAATGCGCACAGCAGGCCAAAAAACCCCAACGGGCCGGGCCTCCCCCCCACCCCCCCGCGTCCCGCCATCCCACCCCCCTCTGACCCCGCCCTCCCTGGATCGTCTGAAACCCGCCCCTGGGGGGCCCCCCGACCGGTCATCACCAGGGGGACCCCCCAAACCCGGGGGGTTTCCGACAGGGAAACCCCCATCCTGCCCCCGAGCTGGGCGCCGCTGCTCGCCCGCTGGCCCCTCCCATCGGATTCCTCCCCAGGTCGACCGCACGAACCGACCCGGAACGCCCCCGCCCCCCTGGAGTCCCCGGGGGGGCTCCTACGGGAACGCGGCCCATGGGCCTCGGGCTAAGACGTTTTGGGGGGCGGGTCCCCCCCGCCTCGACCAGTGCCAGGGCCCAAGGGGAAAGCCAGTAGGGGGCAGCTCAGGTGAGCCCACAAAACCCCCACCGGCGCCCCACGGACCGCTCAGCTACCATCGGCCCCCGCCCCCCCGCAGCCTGCCCAGCTGCGCCAAAATCCCTCCACTCCCGTCCCCCCGCTGGTCGACACATACCCCCCAACTTTATTTCGCCAAATCACCTCAGCTACGTGCCGCGCGGACAGAGATCAGCAAGTCACTGCTTTCTCCCACGCCTTGGTCGACTCCCGCGCGGCCGGGGGCCCTTTTTAGCCGGCCCCCCTCTCATGACGCGCGCGAGCTCCCCCCCAACAACCCCGCAGCTCTGACGGGGCCCGGTCAGTGGGGCCCCCCCATTAGGGCTGCGCCCCCATTCCGGCCCCGTCCTTGCATTTCCAATGAGTAGCCCATGCGGTCCCCACACGCAGTTGGAAAAATTCTTTTTATGTTCCTGCCACCACTATGGGTTGCCAACACAACTAAACGAAGTAAGGATGTTTACAGATTGTCTTTTAATTTAATGGACTGTCAAAAAATGTTGTAACCTTTTGCAAAATTTGAATCGCTTGTTGTTTTTTGGATACGAATTGAAGGTTTAGAGCCTTTTACACAGCAGAGACTATTTGGTGGTGGATACATTTTGGGTTCTGCTACAGCATTTAAGGATTGCTGTTATCCCGGAGCAATTTCATATATAACATAATGGGAATGAACTGGCACATCACTGACGGGGGGCGGATTTTTTTCGTTCTCGAAAATGAACGAGCTAACACACAGAAACAAGGGACGGCTTTACTGGGGAACCGCAAGAATCCCCCCCAACTTCCAAAAGGAAACTTGATCCTAAAAAAAAGAAGCGAGTCCGTCTCCATGCCGGATTAACCCAATTTCAAACATAACGAATCCCAAGGGGGTTTAAAAGCCCTTTCAACCATATTAATGCAAGATGACCCCTAAATCTGAGCGATGGTACGCCATCATAATCAGTACCCACTGAAAATTTATTTATCTTACTATACACGACTACATTAATTTAAAAGAAATAAGAAATGATACACCATTAGAAAGGGGTTTAAAAAAAACCTCACTGAGAGCGATTACAAGTTAAATCAGATTGGCTATACTGGAGAAAAAAGAAATTTCAACGTTTTTAGACAAACTAGAAAATTTGAAAGAGATAGAAGATTACCTCAAACCGTGTGTATACATGGGGGAAGATCGGCTAAACCGATATAGAAAAGAAAGGATGAGGAATCAATAATGAAGAAAATAACTGAATCGGAAGGTGCGGAGCCAAAACCGTATCAATTAAGACTATTACAAGAAAAAAATTTGAAAACAACGAAATTTTTAGAGCAGCGCAATCAAATGGGAAAAGGCCTGGAGGCAGCTCTGGTCCAAACCAACGGAAAAAAACGCACTGCGGGAAAACAAAAAAAAATAACGACCGGAAACAGGGATTTTTGGTTTTTCACTCTCACAAAGAATTGACTGATGCCCAAAAGGCCATTTTTGATAAAGGGTTAAATTTTATCCCTGTGAATGAAGGTCCCTTTTTGACTTTAATGTTTATTTTTTTTAAATTTTTTAGACATACTAAAAATGTTTTTTCAGGTGTTAAAAAACAATAGGGAGGAGAGGGAGTCCCAAAAAAATTTTACAGGAAAAGTCAGTTTGATCCAGAAGTTTTAAAAGTGTTTGCCTGGATGCTTTTATACAATAGTAACCACAGAGGGAAAAAAAAGGGAAAATTTAGGGTAAAAAA